>BQNB010050679.1:0-41395 GCA_026074375.1 Tanacetum coccineum
CAAATGATATTTTCAGGTTATAGCTTATTAGAATAAGCTAAAATAAGATATTCTAATGTAACAAAAGTTTAGAAAAAGGATTTGTTAGCTAGAAAATCAAAAGGGATCGTTTTTAGTGTTTTAATAAAAAACACATGGGCTTGAGGATTCAAGGCTTTAACAAGAGTTCTTATATGATCTTAAGAGTATTATGAACATTCTAATACATATTATAAGCTTATGGAACAAGATTTTGAACTTACTTGAGCTAAAATGGGTTGAAATGGGGTTTTCGGGTTCGTACGCCTAATAATGACTTCAAGTGTTCTTTTCTCTTGATTCTTGGCTTCTATTCTGAGCTTAGGGACTTCACTTGATCCTTCTTGGTCTTTATTAAGACTCCATTATTGTATATGATGAAATTTGAGGTATGATTGAAAGAGGGTATATGTTTTGGCTTATATAGTGCTTAGAAAGACTTTATGCCTAAGTTTATGTGTTTGATTAGTATCAAGGCACCTTTAGGTGATTCATGGAAGCTAGTATGATGATATTTGAGAGCTAGAAGTGTAGATTTGAATGGTGGAGGGTGTTGGAGCAGGTTTGGGTACCAAGAGGTGACAAGGAGGTGTCTAGAAGCCTTGGAGCTTAAGGGTGGTGATGGAGCTACTTGGTAGGCTACTTGTGAGGTCATGGTGATGCTTGAGAGGTGGTAGGATGCTAACTTAGTTTAAAAATGGGTCAAATGAAGTAAAAAGGGTGCTGGGTAGGTTTAGGGTTTCGGGTTTGGATTTTTGGTTTTAATTTGAGTTAGGGTTAGGGTTTAAGATAGTTTAGGGTTTAGGATTAAGGTTTAGTGTTTAGGATTAAGGTTTAGGGCTTAGTTTTAAGGTTTAGGGTTTAGTTTTAGGTTTTAAGTGAAATTAGGGTTTTAGGGTTTCATTTAGGGTTTAAAGTTTTAAATTAGGTTTTAAGATGACTTAAAGTTTAGGTTTAGGGTTTAGAAGTCATGCATTAAGTGCTTGTACCGTGTGTTAAAGTGGTGGTAAAGTTTAAATATGGTTTAAGAGCTTAAATAACCTAATTAGGTTTTTAGGTATGATTAGCTTGTACATTGTGCTTTAGAAAGTTGTAACTTGATTTAGGAAGGAAAAGATATTCAAATTTTGTGCATTGTACACATGCTTTAGAGGCTTGCACATTCATTTTATATGTATACATTACATATAATTAGAGTTTTGATATAAATGTTAACGTTTAATGCTTGTTTTGATATAACATTTTGAAAAGTACGTTAAATGAATAATGTTCTTGGTAAAATGATATTAAGATATAGACTTGATGTATTAGGATGTTTACATAATGTAAACATAGATAGAGATGGCATTGATAGAGGTTGCTTGAGCTCAGATGCAAGTTACGTTGCATAATGAGATAAAGCAAAAAATTTCCCTGTATAAAGGTGGTATATAAAGTGCATCTAATTTAATAGATGGATATTTACATTGATGAAAATTGCGAGTTGTTATAGTCTCTCTCCCTTAAAAGAAATCTCGTCCCGAGATTTAGTTGGATGCCGAAGTGATGTTTGAAAATAGATGTGGATACTTGGAACGAGTTTGATCTTCGCGTTCCCATGTAAACTTTGGTCCTCTTTTAGAGTTCCATCTTACTTTGACTATAGGAATACGACTTTGCTTCAGTTGCTTGACTTCATGATCCATGATCTCTACTAGTTCTTCCACAAAGTTGAGTTTATCATCGAGTCGAAGTTCTTTCATTGGAATGACAAGGGATTCGTCAAATAAGCATTTCTTTAGATTAGAAACATGGAAAGTACTGTAGACATTACTGAGCTCTTCAAGAAGCTCAAGTTTATATACCACTAGGCCAATCCGTTCAAGGATTTTGAAAGGTCCAATGTACCAAGGGTTAAGCTTTCCTCGTTTTCCAAATCGGATGACACCTTTACGAGGTGATACTTTTAACATAACACGATCTCCAACTTGAAATTCTAAAGGCTTTCGTCTTATATTGGCATAACTTCTCTGTCAATCTCTTGCAGCCTGCAAGCGTTGTCGAATTTGCACTATCTTTTCAGTGGTTTCATGGATTATTTTTGGTCCCGTAAGTTGAACATTTCCAACTTCGGCCCAGCAAACAGGTGATCTGCACTTTGGACCATAAAGTGCCTCAAATGGTACTACCTTGATACTGGCAAGGTAACCGTTATTGTAAGAAAATATTACTAATGGTAAGTGTTTTTCCCATCCTTTTCCAAAATCTATAACACAGGCTCGAAGCATGTCTTCAAGTGTTTGGATGGTCCTTTCACGTTGCCCATTAGTTTTAGGATGATATACCATACTCATGTCTAATTAAGTACCCAAAGCACTTTGTAATGATTGCCAAAATCTGGACGTGAAATGACTGTCACGATCCGAGATGATAGATATTGGCACTTATATCGAGAGACTATTTTTTTAATGTATAACCTTGTAAGGGTTTCCATACTATCTGTCTCTCGGGTAGGGATGAAATATGTGGATTTGGTAAGGCGATCGATAATGACCCAGATTATGTTATGTTCGTTTGAGGTTTTGGGTAGTTTTGTAATGAAATCTATTGTTATTCTCTCCCACTTCCACATAGGAATCTCAAGTTGTACCAGTAAGCCGGATGGCTTCTGACATTTTTCCTTAACTTTAGAACATGTTAAACATTTGCCTACATACTCAATGATGATTGCCTTCATGTTAGGCCATCAATAGAGTTTCTTTAGATCCTAATACATTTTGTCAGAACCCGTATGAATGGAATACTTCAATTTATGGGACTCATGCATAATCAAGTCTCTCAGATTACCAAAGAGTGGTAACCAACTTCGATTCTTGATACATTGTTCATCAGGACGTATTTCAAATGATTTATCCATTCCTTATAGGTTCTCAGCTTTGATGTTTTCTTCCTTTATTGCCTCAGTTTGAGCTTTGAGAATTTGTGATGGTATTTTTGGATAAATGGTCATAACTAATGATCTAACTCAGACTGGTTTGATTCGTTCCTTCCGACTTAAGGCATCTGCTACGACATTTTCCTTTCCAGTATAGTAGCGAATTTCGAAATCGTAATCTGCAAGCAATTCTAGCCAATGACGTTGTCTCATGTTCAACTCTTTTTGATCAAGGATATGCTAAAGACTTTTATGATCAGTGAACATAGTACATTTGGTGCCATACAGATAGTGTCTCTAAATTTTAAGAGCGAACACTACTGCTCCTAATTCGAGATCATGAGTGGTATAGTTTTCTTCATTAGGCTTAAGTTATCGAGTGCAATAACCTTCTCTCTTTGCATTAACACCGCTCCCAGACCTTGATGGGATGCATCACAGTAAACAACAAAATCGTCATTTCCTTCTGGTAATGCTAAGATTGGAGCTTCATATAGCTTCTGTTTTAGCAGTTGGAAAGCTGACTCTTGGTCTTCGCCCCAGATATACTTCTTGTTTTTCTGGGTTAATTCGGTTAAAGACTTTGCAATCTTTGAGAAATCTTTGATAAATCTCTTGTAACACCCCCAAAATGGGTCGCAGCGGAATAAGGATCCGGGGCATGTTACTTCAAGATCAACAGCACAAGATATATATAAGAACGACACAAAAGTCGTTTAAATTGATACATTGGATTTAAATAAAAGACATATTACAAAAGCTCTAGCGTTTACGTTGTTCTTTGTTTAATATTACAAAAGATAACATAGATTTCCCAAAACATGATGCACATAATTCTTTAACAGTGCAATCCAAAACATAATCCAATGCATCCTTGGCACCTCGTGCCTATTGACCTCCTGAAAACATTGCTTAAAACGTCAACAAAATTGTTGGTGAATTCATAGGTTTATGTATTTAAATTATGCAGGACCGCAAGACTTTCCCGTGATGTATACTAACATATGCCAACAATCACAAAACCAGATTACTGTTGCACTAAGCTCATGACACTGAAGCTCAACCTATATTTGCTATTTTAGCAGTTATTTTGCCCGTACAGATGTTGTAACCCGCAACATCCAAGTCCGACATGGTCAACGTTCGTTCCCGGTGATAGCTAATCACCCAAACGGGGAGGTTAATCCCAATAGATCTATTTATAACATTCGCGCTCACATAATGCAATTAACAACTACATCTATGCAATTGACAGTTCATGATAATGGGCTCAGGAGGGTTATCGCTACTTAGGCAAACACATAATCAATATATTTAAAACACTTGCGTCCAATTTATAAAACAAAGCATGTTCTCACCCCGAATAATAGTAAATCAGTAAAACTATAAAAAGTGGGGCTATGAACTCACCTTGAGTACAGATAGTCCAAATAATCACAGATAAAACGTCACGCAAGACGATAGATGCAACCTATTTAAATTAAGGTCGTATAAGTACTGAGTACTTTAATAATAACATTGAATATAATCTTATAGTTGTTACATCGTACTATCGTTCGGGCTATCATAATTAAAGAGGTCATGACATGACGTACGAGGAGTTAGGACACTTTAAATCGTAAATCCAACAACTCGTCGATACGCCATCCGAAGAGGCCTCATTATGAAACTCCCTAGTATTATAGCACTTTGATAACCACTCAATATTCTATATAGCATAATCACCGACTAATCGTTTTAGTAAAATAATATTTATAAAGTGAAAACGTTTATAAATATACTTTTCGTAAAAATGACCTAATTTGGTCGTTTTAAGTCCGTTGCTCGCGTTTCTTACGTCCACGTCTTCGTAGTAAGACGAGTGATCAAAATATTACATTTTCAAGTTTTTGATATTCTGCGATGAATAGTGTTTTTACTATTCACAACAGCTATATACTCGTTTTTATGTTTTAATTAGCGTAAACTTGTAATCGTAATAACTTATTCGTTTTAATCCCGATTTTAGTGATTCCTTCGAGTACGTCTTTGTTATTAAAAGATGTATTATATTTTATAAAGTTGGGTCCGCTGATGAATAGTACTTTTACTGTTCATAGTTTATAAAATTACTTTTATAAACTTTAATTATCGAAAATGTCGTAGTTTATTCGTTATAGTTCCGTTTTTAGCGATTCTTTCGAGTACGATCTCGTAATTAAAAGTTATATCATATATTAGATGTTTTAAAAATGAAAGTTGCTGTAATGAATAGTAACTTTTATAAAAATAGTTTTATAAAAGTATTAACTATCGTAAACTTGTAAATGGCGTATCTTCTTCGTTATTAATCGGTTTTTCGAGTTCTTTATGACCCATCGATCCTTGTGACATGTAGTATTTTATAAAATCATAAAACATATATGTAATTTTCGAATTACAAACAGCCCCTAAGATATTATTTTCCAAAATGTGTTTAAAACTTGTTTTATGTATTATTTAATTTAGTAGTTTACTTTAAAAACCCTAATAACCATATGTAACATATGTGATACTTATATTAATGTCCATTAGTCCATATATTTTTCATTTGTCCATGATTAACAAGTTTAACAATTTACTTTCCATTATTTTCACATGTGAAGATTAAGAAACCTTATAAAACCCTAATTTAACCTAAACATGTTTATAACTTAAACCATATGTTAACATACTTTTTACTTTCATTTTCCATGTTATATCTGACTTATGACATAGAATAAGTGCATAAATCATAAAACATAAATAATAATATTTTACATATTAAAATGTCCCTTAGATGGTGATTATGCCATTTTTACTATTACACATAAAATAATGAGAAATAAAAGTATAAAGGAATTAGGAAGACCTTAGGGATGATGTATGAGATGAGAAATAAATGCTAAACCCGTGTTTAGACTCAAAACCAAAGCTTACAAGCTTATAAACCCTAGATTAGGTTTGAAACCCTAATCTTTCCTTTTCTTCCCTAATACTTGCAAATGATGATCCAAGGCTTGAAAACACTTTAGTATGCCTTAGGATTGATGTGTAAAGGGTTGTATAGGTTGTATAAAAATTTTGTATGGTTTGATTAGGATGGCTTATTTGGCCGTGAGCTATAAGAGAGACAAAGAGAGGTTTTTGGTGATTTTTGTTAAGTGTTTAAGAAGGGAAGAGTGCATGTATGCTATATATAGTAAAAATATCTTATTAACCTAACCATGGTTACTTTCTAACCCTTGCTCAAGGTTAAATAGTCAAGTTGACCATGGTGTAAGAGATGGTTCCCTAGATCTTTCTTAAATATCTAGATATTATGGACAAGTGATAATTCTTGGTCCTATCATCAAAAATTCGGCCACATACTCATATGTATGTTGTTATATTTATTAATTTGAGTATTGGGTATAATCGTGGGTATTTGTTTAGGCGTAGTTAGGTTTTGGAACTTCCGGGAATGCCTAAACGCATTTTATCGTGAAACGTAAGCATTTTACGTAGCCAATAAAAATAAGATGAACAAAGTTATTAATTATCCTTATAATAATCATATAACACTTGTTTGATGTAAACATTTAATCGTTTAATGTACGTTTACATTGTATGATCATTTTTAGTTTACGCGATTTAGCTTAACGATTATGATTTAAAAGCAAACGCGTAAAACCCTAAAAATAATTAGTGGATTAAATAATGTCATACAATGACCTAAAACACGAGGTGTTATAGTCTTCCCCCGTTAAATGAGCCTTGTCCTCAAGGCTTAAGACGCAGCACTTAACGACGGCCTGGTCTTTGAGAACAGATGTGGGTATTTCTTCCGGAATTGATCTTCGCGTTCCCATGTAAACTCTGGACCTCTTTGCCTCCCTTTTTTTTTCGAGTTCATCGAACTTGAATCACGGGATCTGGCTTCGCTTCCACTGGTTAAATTTCCGATCTGTGATATTCTATAGGGTTCCTCAACAAAACTGAAGCTGGTCTTCAAATGAAGTCCTTCCAACGGAACGGTAAGGGTTCGTCGGCATGGACACCTTCTTTAGTTGGACTCGTGAAATGTATTATGAACTCTGCTCAGTATCAGGAAGCTCGAGCTTGTATGCAACGTCTCCAACCCTTTTTTTACCTTGAAGGGTCCAACAAACCCTGGGATTGAATTTCCTCGTTTGCCAAAACGTACTACCCCTTTCCAAGGCGAAACCTTGAGCATCACTTTATCTCCAACCTCAAACTCCATCGGCTTACGCTTCAAATCAGCGTAGCTCTTTTGCCTATCACGAGCGCTAGGCAATTACTTTGTTAAAACCTTTGGTTGGGAATGATTTTCTAGTCTCTCTTATACTATCTCTGGACCGGTGAGTTGAACTTCTCCAACCTCAGCCCAACAAACAGGCGAACGACATTTTCTACCATAAAAGTGCCTAAAGGGTGCAACCTTAATGCTAGCATGATAACTGTTATTGTATGAAACTCGACCAATGGCAAATGTTTA
The DNA here is from genome assembly GCA_026074375.1 of Tanacetum coccineum. Lineage (NCBI taxonomy): Eukaryota > Viridiplantae > Streptophyta > Magnoliopsida > Asterales > Asteraceae > Tanacetum > Tanacetum coccineum. The sequence continues at coordinate 7,428 of BQNB010050679.1, forward strand.
ACCATACCATTTCCAATCGATCCAACAAGCTCTAAGCATATCTTCGAGAGTTGAATGGTTCTCTTGCCTTTGTCCGTCAGTTTCGGATGATATGCGTACTCATATCTAAACTTATACTAAAGCTTCTGAAGTGACCTCCAGAAATTTGATGCGAACCTAGGGTCACGATCACAAATAATCGAGACCGGTATTCCATGCCTTGTTACTACTTCCTTTAGGTACATTCTCGCTAGTTTCTCCAGAGGGTCAGTTTCTTTCATGGGTATAAAGATTGCGGACTTTGTAAGACGGTCAACGATTACCCAAATGGTGTCATACCCTTGTGATGACTTAGGAAGCTTTGTGACAAAATCCATCGTGATATTGTCCCACTTCCATTGAGGTATCTCGGGTTGTACCAACAAACCCGATTGTCTCTGATGTTCGGCCTTGACCTTAGCACAGGTCAAGCACTTGCTAACATAGGTGGCGATATCAGCTTTCATATTGGGCATCCAATATTACTTCTTTACGGCTGATTACATTTTCTCAGAACCTGGATGGATAGAATACTTTGATTTGTGGGACTCGTGCATGATCACAGTCCGCAAATCGTCATAACAAGGTAACCAACTCCTGCCATTGAGGCATAGGGTTCCATCCGTACGAGGTTCTAACTTTTCCGTTCTAAGTGCCTCTGGAAATTTAGCATTTTCAATCAGTTCCTCGATCCTCATTCTTGATGTTCTCTGGTTTCCGATGCTTCAGTCTGAGCTTTAGATTGTTAGGAAGATCCAAGCTAATTGTCATGATAAAGCTCGAAACTCTAACGGTGGGTGTGATTCCGTTCTTCCGCCAAAGCAATCAGCACGACATTTGCTCTTCCTGGGTGATAACGAATATCGCAATCGTAATCACTAAGCAACTTAACATCGGCGTTGTCTCATGTTCAATTCTTCTGCATTACGAATATGCTGTAAACTCTTATGATCAGTGAACACCGTACACTTGAGTACCATACAGTAGTGCTCCAATCTTCAGAGCCGGAACACTTACTGCTCCAAGTTAGATCATGAGTAGTAGAGATTCTTCTCATGAGATCTTTAATTGGCGGTGACGCATAGAATAACCTTTTCCCTTTGCATCAACACAGCGCCCAAACCCTTGATCGAAGCATCGCAGTATACGATAAAATCTTCACTTCCTTCGGGTAAAGCCAGAATTGGTGCACTACACAACTTCTGCTTCAATACCTGGAATGCTGCTTCTTGTTTGTCATCCAACTCAAACTTGACCTTCTTTTGAGTAAGCTTGTCTTTGTTTGCGATCTTTGATAACCTTCAATGAATCGTCGATTCCCAGAAAGACCTAAAATGGAGAATCTCGTTGGTGTCTTAGGAGATGCCAAGATCTTTAACGGATTCAATCTTGGCTGGATCCACATGAAATGCCTTTATTATCTTTCACTGTGTCGAGGAACTGTACTTGGGAATCCAAAATTCACACTTGGAAAATTTTTCATACAACTCCTCTTTCTTACAACTCCAATATTATCTTCTAAATGCTCTTCTGCTCTTGCTTGCTCTAGGAAATAGATCAAAATCTCATCAATAAAGGACATTTACAAATTTGTCATAAGGTTTGCACACGCGGTCTATGAGGTCCAGAAACACATCAAGTGTGCGTTGGCAAACCAAAGGCAACTTGGAATTCATAATGTCCATATCGAGTTCTGAAGGCAGTCTTCGAGATGTCTTCCTCTCGAACCCTCAATTGGTGATAACCTGACCTTAGGTCGATCTTCGAGTAGACACTCGACCCTTGAAGTTGGTCAAATAAGTCATCAATTCTTGGTAGCGGATAACGGTTCTTCACCGTTAGTTTGTTTAGTTCCGATAAATCTATGCACATTCGTAACGATCCATCTTTCTTCTTGACGAATAGACTGGAGCTTACCCATGGTGAAGAAATAGGTCTTATTAGCCTTTGTCGGAAAGCTCTCTGTTGTTGATCCGCCAATTCTTTCATTTCTGATGGGGCCAATCGATAGGTGCCCGTGCTACCGGTGCAGCACAGTACTTGATCGATGTGGAAAATTCCACTGTCTGGTAGGTGGAAGAGACCTGGCAAGTCTGGAAATACTTCGGAAATTTTTGACGATTGGTACATCTTGCGTGTGCTTCTCTTCGACTTGTCTCAGTCTCCTTGATGGTAATATGTGCCAAAAATACGTGACATTCCTTGTAGAGATACTCTGGGCCTGGGTGCACGAGATGATGTTAATCGAGTTCCCGCGTTTATTTTACTTCTGTCGCATGAAAATTAAGATTTCGCCCCCAAGATACGAACGATCTTCTTGCACTGTCAATCAAAAAAAAAAAACGGCTTGGTATCTTCGTCAAACCAGTCCATGCAATTATGACGACATAAATACCATTTTCTATAGGAATTTAGGTCGACGTGAAAACGGATGGTTCAGAAAATTTAAACGTGCAACCAGTAATACGTATTTACCCAAATTATTTACCATCAGCTAATTCAACGTTATAACCATGATCTAATGTAGTGGGGATGATCTGAATAAAGGTAATAATTTGAGTAGACACAAAGCTTCTATCCGACCAGTATCATAACAAAACCGATGCACAAAACGGTTATTTAGGAGGATACGTACTCGTCACAACGTTGTTGTTTGGGTTTTGCCCTGCAACTCCTACTGCATAAGCCCTGGCTACACCGTTACCATTTCCCTGATTCTTGTTCTTCCACTGGGGGCAGTCCTTCTTGAAGTGGCCTGGAGCCTCGCACTTAAAGCAAACTATGGCATTGGTATTTGCCCCTTGGGCTCTTGGGTTGTTGTTGTTACGGTTGTTGTTGTTATTGTTGTTGCGGTTGTTGTTGTTATTGTTATTGCGGTTGTTGTTGTTATTGTTATTGCGGTTGTTGTTGTTGTTATTTGCAGTTGCAGGCCGGCTCCTACAGTCCTTGGTCAGGTGGCCAAGCTTCTTGCAGTTAGTGCATGTTGGTATACAAGGACCGTAATGGTTGAAGTTACACTTGGGACATCGAGGTTTAGTCCCTTCATACGGTTTCTTGTCACCGTTCCCGGCAGCATAAGCCCTGCCTGTGTTCTGTCTTTTGTTTGGTTGTTGGTTTTGGTTATTTCGAGGAGCGTCTTCAAACTTCCTCTTGTTTTCTGTCTGTCTCTCAGCCAAAGTGTTAATCCTCCTATCCATCAATTCAGTCGCCATCTCAATAGCTTCCTGCATGGTCTTTGGCTTCGATGCCACAACACTTGAGTAAATCAGGTCGGGCATGCCACCGACATATCTTTCAATTTTATCAGTCTCTTCAGGAAACATCCTGTCACACAGCAATGCTAGCTCCTGGAAGCATTGGTTGTAGGCTACTACATCGGTGCCTTGTACTTTTAGGTTCCACAACTCTGCCTTAATCTTTTTGATTTCATTCCTCGGACAATATTTAGTTGTCATCTTCTTCTTCAAGTCAGTCCACGTTATTGCATATGCAACCTCATTAGTCACTGTCCTAGCATGTGAGTTCCACCATGTTAGAGCAGTTCCCATAAGAGTACATGTGGCAAACTTCACTTGATTCTCCACGATGCAGTTACTTATGCGAAACACGGTTTCCATCCTCTCAAACCACTGGGTCAAGTCGACCACTCCTTCTGTGCCCCTGAAGAATAAGGGTTGACATTTCATGAAGTCTTGATAGGTGCACTCCCGAACAGTGCGTTCATTCCTTCTCACCCCTGTTCCCGAGGTATGGCTATCATCGCCATTTCGGGTCGTAGCACGTGCTGCCAGCACAGCAGTGACACCCTCGTCGATCATGGCCTGAAGTTGGGCACCGGTGACCGAAGTGGTAGTTAGTAAGGTTGTGACTGGTGGGGGAGTTGGTAACATGGGTTTAACCTCGTGGCCTTCCCTTGGTGCATTTTCCTTAAATCACAAGAAAACATAATACCGTTAGATTTCAAAATCTTAATAATAAACCGAAGTATACATAATAAATATACACGAGTATCACAAAACATTGGTGAAATACACAACAGTATTGAAATTAACAAATCGACATTTATTCACAATAAATTCAATTTTATATAAAACATAATCCATCCTTTCCATATATAACTTGGGAAAATAATACATGATTGGTTTAAATACAAACGACCACAACACATAGGTTACAAGACAAAATAACCCAAAGCCATACTAGCCGAGATATACTCGTAATACTTAGTAGGTTGTACAAAGTAGCCGATACATGGAACAAAAAGATCTAAACAGTATAGAGCTAGACAAACAAATAGATCTATACAGTTGCTTAGCTGGATTAACCATATTCTTATCAGACGTTTCAGTAGCTACAGGTCATACCCAGTTCTAAGAACTGCTACTGGCCTTCCCTGGTAGCTCTGGCTCTGTAGGATCCTTAGCAGGTCATGCTGATCTCCTGAGCTTCGACTCATATGAGGTCTTGAGCTCTTACTATCTTTAGTGTCTCAACTAACTTTTCTTGTGGTTAGGCTCCGAGAGTCTGCTTTAGCAGATCGTAATCACGCCTGTCTCCTCGGTCTGACTGCTGCAAACTCAGTGATCTCCGTCTAGCTGAGCCTATGACGTAGTCGACTGTGATATGCCTCAGAATTGTGTCTGATCGCATGTATCCATCGACTGTGCACCAAAGCGCACACGAGATATCTGCGCCCTCCTCATCATCAGAAGCGCGGTGCTGTCTATGAATGGCCTATCCCTGTACAACATGTTGACTCGGGCTCTAAGTAGAGCTCGGTCATATCGTGCATCATCAAGCTGAGAATATATGATATCATCCTTCTGGTCAACAGTAGTAACCAACTTAGTAACTCTCTGATTGACCCCTCTTAGGTGTGGTCGGTGATGCAATCTCCTGGTGGCTCCTACAAGCGTCATCCATGTATCGTATACCTAGCCTAACTCTCTATGACGTCTGGTGTCCTTGGGCGGCATCTAACATAATCAGCAAATCCACAAGGTCTGCACTCAGCTATGGTTTAGGTCCAACCTGCCTAGCCAAGCACAGAGCTAGCTTAAACTTCCGACCTGTATCAGGACCATGAGATAGTACGACGCGGCCTCTTACGAAGCGGTAACAAATCTCAGGACATTCAGTATCATGAAACAGGAGATGGTGTTGCATCTCTCTGTCCAATCCCAAAGCAGTCGGGATCAGAGATCCCTCAACATATGTAGGGCCATTCGGCATTGTGGTGGTGTGTATGGTATACGGTAATGCAGAGAGGGTATCTGAGGAGAGTGAGTGATGTGAGTACTGGTTTGTGTGTTTTTTTAGAGAGAGAGGTGATGGTGGTGGAGTAGGTAGGCTAACAGTCCCTCAGCAACTTCCTTGGAGAGGATCGGGTTGCCGGCGCATGGGGTCAGTCATGGGACTCCTTGCCTGTGACGCGAATAAGCAAGGTATGGGTACTGGTCTGCTGGAATAAGCAACAGCTGCAGGGGTCGGACAGGAGCTAAGTGCTCTCCTCTGCATCTCATCATTCATCAGATGATCCTATCATCCTGTTCCCTCTGTCAGCAGAGATAGTCGGCTGGATCCTCCCTCAGGATCTCCTGCATCATCAATCCTCTGGGTACTCTCTAGAGTCGGACTCTGGTATTTATACATGAGTGACTGATAGTAGGTGAGTCCGCACGCAGGCATTGGCTGTCCTCAGCCGAGAATACTCATCGTCCAATGGTAAGAATCTCTGGTAAACAGGGGGGACTCCGGAAACAAATGGTACGTAATTAGCGTGAAGGTGGTGCCTGCATCTGGCTCCTCAGGGCCCCAGCCACGTAATCCGGAGATGGTGGACCTGAAAAATAGGTCCTCGACTCCTGGTGATCCTAATGTCAGACGGTCCTCATATGCGGCCTGCGATAACTCCGTATACGTAACTGTAGACACTTCTGAATCCGACTGCTCGAAACTGAAATCAAAGTTGACTTCATATAAGTATATTAATATAAAGACTACTATATCATTTTATACGTAATATATTATAAACACGTATATATCAATTTTATGATGATGTATATAGCCTAAACCGACTAATGCAACAATTTGTTATGATATACCCATGAAAAACCCTTTTGTAATGTATGCAATGTTGAAATGGTTATGTCCAGCAAAACATTTTGACCTGGTTCTCATATACCTTGGCTCTTTGCATACACAATCTGTACACCCCCAAATGGCGAATCATAGGGTCGCAGCGAATACGGATCCGGGGCATTGTTACCTTCAAGATCAACAGCAAGCGTATATATATAGAACGAACAAAGTCAGTTTTAGATTGTAGAATTGGCTTTAATTAAAGACACATATTACAAAAGATTATATCTTTACTTGTTCTTTGTTTATTATTGCAAAAGTATGACAATAGATTATCCAAAACTTGATGCACATTAAATCTTTAAACAGTGAATCAAAAACATAATCCAATGATCCCTGGCACCTCGTGCTAATGACCTCCTGAAAACATTGCTTTAAACCGGTCAACAAAATTGTTGGGTTGAATTCATAGGTTTATGTATTTAAATTATGCAGGATCCGCAAGACTTTCGTGATGTTACAACATTATGCCAGCAACCCCCCCACTCCACCCCACCAAACCAGATACTGTGCACTAAGTCATGACACCGAAGCTCAACCTATATGCTATTTTAGCAGTTATTTTGACGTACAGATGTTGTATGTAACGCCCGCAACATCCATAGTTCCGACATGTCAACGTTCGTTTCCCCACTGGATTTTATCGTGATAGCTAATACCCACATACGGCGGAGGTTAAATCCCAATAGATCTATTTTTACATTCGCGCTCTCATAATGGAATTACAATACATCTATGCAATTGAAGTTTATGATAATGGGCTCAGGAGGGTTTTCACTATTAGGCAAACACTTAATCAAATATACTTTAAACTCTTGTCCGTCTATTTATAAAAACAAGCATGTTTCCACCCCACAATAATAGTTAGTAAATTCAAGTAAAAACTATAATGTCTGGGCGCTATGTAACACACCTGCAGGTTACAGTTAGTCCAAATAATCACAGGATAAAACGTCACGCAAAGACGATAATGCATACCTATTTAAAATTTAGGTCGTATAAGTACTGTAGTACTTTAATTTAATAACATTGAATATATTCTTATAGTTGTTACATTCTTTACTACGTTTGGGCTTATCATAATTAAAACGAACGGTCATGACATGACGTACGAGGTGTTAGGACACTTTATCGTAAATCCAACAACTCGTTCCGATACGCCCTCCGAAGAGGCCTCATTATGAAACTCCCTTGTATTATAGCACTTGATAACCACTAAATATTCTATATAGCTTAATACACGACTTAATCGTTGTAGTAAATAATATTTTTAAAGTGATAATGTTTTAATTATTACTTTTCGTTAAAAATGACCTAATTGTCGTTTTACGTCGTTGTTACTCGCGTTTCTTACGTCCACGCTTCGTAGTAGAGAACAGTAAATACCTTCTTAGTGATCAAAATATTACATTTCAACGGTTTTTGATATTCTACGTATGAATAGTGATGATACTGTTCACGACAGTAGTTAGTCGTTTTAGTGTTTTAATTAGGGTAACTTGTAACGTTAAGAACCTTATTCGTTTTAATCCCGATTTTAGTGATTCCTATCTCTGTAGTAGTCATTGTTATTAAAAGACTGGTATTATTATTTTATAATGTTGGGTCGCTGTATGAATAGTACTTTTATTCATGTTCATAGTTATATTAAATTACTTTTTATAAACTTTAAGTATCGAATAATCGTCGTTGTTTATTCGTCTATAGATCCTTTTTTAGCGTTTTCTTTCGAGTTACGATCTCGTACTTAAAAGTATATCATATATTAGATGTTTCTAAAAAATGAAGTTGCTGTAATGAATAGTAACTTTCGTAAAATCAGTTTTATAAAAGTATTTATAGTCGTAACTTGTATTAACGTATTCCTTTTTCGTTATCAAATCGGTTTCGGAGTTTTATCATTTTTGGTAATCTGTCAACGAACGTATTATTTTTGTATAAAGTCAAAAGCTACTGTATTGAATTCGAATTTAAACAGCCCCTATTTATAAATGTGTATATCTTTATAAAAACTTTGTTTTATGTATTAATTAATTTAGTAGTTTACTATAAAAAAATCTTAAACCCATATTTTCATTATGTATGGTAATTTAATAATGTCCCAGTTTCATCCATAGTCTTGTAAAGTCATTGTAACAAGTTTTAACAATTTATTTCATTACTTTCATTTGTAATTATATTAAGTAACATTAAAACCCTAATTTTCACTTAAACATGTTTATACTTAAACAACATGTTAACATATTTATAGATCTATTTCTCCATGATATATTTGACCATATGACATAAGAATAAGTGCATAAAATCATAAACATAAATGAAAACTCATTTTACATATTAAAAAGTCCTTAGTGGTGATTATAGCCATATTTAACATATAACACATAAAATCATAAGAAATAAAAGTATGAAGGAATTAGGAAGACCTTAGGGACGATGTATGAGATGAGAAATGAATGCTAAACCCGTGCTTAGACTCAAAACCAAAGCTTTCAAAGTTTATTAATACCTAGATTAGGTTTTGAAACCCTAATCTCTCCCTTTCCTTCCTTAAAACCTTGCAAATGATGAACCTAATGCTTGCAAAAACCCTTTGTATGGACCTTAGGCATTTATCATGCTAACTATAAGGGTTGTATGGAATGTTGATAAACTATTGTTTGGTTTGATTATATGGCTTATGTGAGCCGTGTGCTATAGAGACATAGGAAGGATTTTTGTTGATTTTTGGATTAAGTGTTAAGATCAGGAAGAGTGCATGATTGCTTTTATATAGCAAAATATCGAACTAACCGTAACCCTTGGGTAATTTTCTTTTTAAAGCCACTGCACAAAGGGTATTAAGAAGTAGTTGTTCTATGGTGTAAGTAGGTGGTTACCTAGTTCTTCTTAATATCTAGATATTATGGACAAGTTGTTAATTCTTGGTTCTATCCTCAAAATTTCGGCACATATACATATATGTGATGTTATTTTGATTATTTTGGGTATTGGGTATAATCGTGGGTATTCGTTTAAGCGTAGTTAGGTTTTGGTGCTTCCGGGAATGCCGAAACGCGTTTTATTGCGAAACGTAAGCATTTTACGTAGCCAATAAAAATAAGATGAACAAAGTCATTAATTATCCTTATGTTAAATTCGTATAACTTTGCTTGGATGTATATATTTTAATCGTTTACATGCCCCCCGTTTAGATTGAATATCATTTTTTTAGTTTACCGCGATTTATGCGGAAACGTCTTTACGGTTTAAGAGTAAACGCTGTGTTTTAAAACCCTTTAAAAAATAATTGTGAATTATCATTATAAGTCATACAATGACCTAAAACACGAGGTGTTTACTTTTGATAGAGGATTGGTCTAAATGGCATGTTTGATATTGATTCTCTAACCCAATCTCTAGAACTATGTACCCGTTATACATGTATGATTTCTATGACTCTGCAGGTTACATCAGTAGAGAAACAGTCAAGATCTGCATTGTAATGCCACATTTGGAAAGTTACGTTTCATACTTTGATTCACTACAAGGATGCAGATAAGGGATGAACCAAACTGCTCATGATGCTCAAAAGCAGGATGTGAAGGATGGTCAAATAATGAGAATGAATGAAAAGAGAAGGTTTGCATTTGATAAGCAATACTAGATGGTAATGTTGTTGCGGCATACAAAGTTAATATTCCATGTCCTGATGTTAATTAAACAGGTTGTTTCTTAACACCTTAATGTTGTTGGCCCATCACTTATACTTGCTGTCAAATGAAGAAGATAACACTACAGAAGAACAAGAATGTCTGATTTTGGGGAAACCATCACAAATTACTTTTTGTTCCAACCAACTCCCTAATATCAAGAATCATTAAAGAGATCATCCAATTGACAATGTGATTGGTGAAGTGCAGTCAACTGTTCAGACAAGAAGAATGTCAAACCTAATTTAAACAAGGGTTTCTTAGAGAAGTGTTGCATGAGCAGATAGAAAATCACATGATTACCCTGAATACTTGTTATTCTGCTTGTTTCATATCATATAGATTGAAGCACAAGCATTGAACAAAGCTCTATCTAATTCATCTGGGTGAAGCAAATGCAGGAGGAAGCAACTTCTTGCAATTCAAACTTTAACAACGTTCTGGATATTGTGGATCTCCCTAATGGAAGAAAGGGCATTTAGAACAAGCATGGGTCTTCAGAGAACAAGAAAGATAAAAGGGTATGGTGATTAGAAACTAAAGGCCACAAAGTTAGGTTGCCTCGGGGTCATAGACAAGAGAAGGTATTGATTATGAAGAAGAGGTTTTGCTCATTGTAGGCAAGAATTGATGGCAATAAGATTGTTTTTGGCCTATGCTTATTTTTATGGATTTTCTGTTTATCAATTGGATGGTAAAGGATAGATTTCTTATATGGAACCATTAAGGAAAGGAAGATCGATGTTACTAACCACACAGGATTTAAGATCCTGACCATCCTAGACAAAGTTTACTAGGTGTGTCAAGGCACCTTATGGTTATCATCATGACACAAAGAGCATGTATTGAAACTCTGGACAGAACATATTTGTTGAGTAATGGTTTAAAAGATGGCAAGATAGGATCAGACCTTTATTTATCAAGAAGCAAAAGGAGATATTTAGCTTGTCCAAGTATAGGTTGACTGTTATTATTTTTGGCTCAACAAACAGGAGTTATGTTACTAGTTTGAAAGCTAATGACAGACTATAGTTAAGATTCGAGTTCTATGGGGAGAACGTAAACTTTATTTCTAGGAAAATATCAAGTATATAGAAGGAAGATGGAATATTTATCAGTTAGGACAAATTTTGTAGCATGAATTTTGAATGAATTCAACTACTTATGGTAAAGTCTCTCGCTTCAACTCTGTTGATTTAAGGAAAAACTTATTGAATCAAGGATGAGATGCTGATGATGTTGATGTACATCTCTTTAGATCTATGGTTGGGTCATTGGATGTATCTCACTCCCCCCCCAAATGCATCTGACCAGATATCATGTTAGCAGTATGTGGCATATGCTAGATTTCAAGTTATACTCCTTAAAGACATCACATCTCTTTAGCAGTCAGAGGATTTTTGATATCTGAATGCGAAAACAACTTTAGGCCTTTGGTACTCTGGTATTCTCCATTTGAACTGATTGCATTATAATTGATAGTGACTTCTGCTAGAGGCAACTATGATAGGAAGTTAAACTTAGAAGTTGTCAGTCTTTGGGAAACATGTTGGATATCTTTCCAGTGTATGAAGCAGAATGTGGTTGCACTTTACAAATAGTGTTGAATATGTGGTTGCTGTACTAGTTGTGTGGACAAGTACTCTGCGATTAAATTAATTGCTGGATTATGGAGGTACAATTTCATGAACACTGTCATTAAATTAACTTGAATTAATAACAATACTATATGATATTGAAAATCATGTTCAACATTCTAAAACTAAACATATAGAGATTAGGCATAATTTTAAAAGAGATTGCAACACTAAAAAGTTAATACAAATGGTTAAAATTCATAATGATTTAAATGTTGCAGGATTGTCTTACCAAGTTTTGATGCAGGCATATTCAATATGGTTCAAGTAGTGGAATGCTAAATCTTAATGTCTATATACTTTTATGTTTTTGTAAACGTTTTTGCTAAAGGATTTAATACTGTTAGTTTTTCTCAATAATACGGCTAGTATTTAAAATTAAAAACTGTTAGTTATTACTTAAGATCTGTTTGTTTAAAATGTTAGTCATGGTTAAGCTGTCAGAGATAATGCTTTCGGATAAGATTTTGTTTATTTGGCTAATGATACTAAACATTTGCAGGGTAAAGCATGTTGAATACCTGATGTGAATGTTCACCTGTTGAAGATAATGTTTGAGTAAGAATGTTAATGATCTTGCGTTCATAGTGTTTAACCTTTTATATTCATGGGTTATGCAATTAAAAATATGGATCCTCAGAGATTTCCACATGTCATATCTATCTTTTTCCTAGGTGTGCTTGTGTATGATATAGAGGCATGCTGTTGTATGATATTAAAGACAGAAGTTAATGTTGTTCGACTTTTCTATTAATACTGATTAGCGCAGAAAAATTACTATAGCATGCAATTGTCCCAATGATATTGAGTTGACATGGGCCACCAAAGTTGCAACTGCTGAACAATTCTATAGGCTCATTGAAGCTTTGTCTTTTTGAGGGGAGGGAGGCTCCTCACTAATCACAACCAAAAATTCATAGATGAAAGGAGTTTGTGCTTATTTCATAAGATGTTCAAAAGGTAATCAAAACACACTCTAGGCATATCAAAAAAGAGGTCAGGACACCAAGATACTTAGTTTAGTGGCCCCACCGGAAGAAAGGGTGGTGATGAGGCTATTTTAGTCATAAGTGAGTTGGCAGTCGACAGTATGGAAAAGGGTGACACTAATTGCTTTAGCTCACGAAGCAGAGACTGGACAGTTGGTACATCATAAGACCCAATCCATGGCAACACTTAATGATTCACTCCTTTAGGAGTATGGTTCTGGTAAGTAGGTTTACTAGGTGCCAAGATTCCATATTATGGGATGTGAATGCCAACTAGGTTTGAGATTACATCTAAACAGTTCAATGATATACCTCTCTCAAGAGGTTTCACACTGGAAGTGGGTGTGGACAGTATGAAAACTTTATTAGAATTGAATGGAATTTTTGTACACAATGTTTCATATAAAAATAGAAAGAGTGTCTTGGTAAAGCCATGAACATTGAGAGATTTAGTGAGCTTAACATAGAAGAGAAAATGTGTGCATAATAAACATAAATGAGTGATTTTGTGAGAAAAGAATGAGTACGATACTTGTGAGCATAAAAATAAAGAAAGATTGTTTGTTGTGAACTCATATTTGATGATGAAGTTGCTTCTTGGACATGATTTATATGATTACTTGGGTGTATTTTTATTTATGCTTGCTCAGTTTTCAACTTAATTGCTGCTAAAGCTTAAGTTAATCGCTCGTTAGGTTTAAATTAGTGCTGCCCGTATTGTTATGATGTTAAGCGTTATGTTATGGCTGCCAGTTCAAGTTTCTGCTGTTGAGGGATGATTCTAATATTATACCTTGACTTTAAGGGTTTCATCTACTTCTTTATTCGATTTCACTTATTCAAACACTCTATAACATAAACCTAATTAAATTTTATTATATTGATCATCAATTCATCAATTATGTCAAGCCCTAAGTTCGCTGAAACGCACAATGTAGCCTTGTTCTTGGAAAAACCTGAAGAAAGTAATGGGTTTGCAGAGATAATTGATTTCCTGAAAGCAAGTTCTGTTCATTATGCTTTAACAGTCAAGTTCTGTTATCTACAACATACCGTTGTATTGAACAATTTTGGTTCAACTGGCAAGGTTCACGACTGGTTAATGGAAGTGCGACTGTTACAAGCCTAATTGATAAGAAGAGGGTTATTGTTAGTGAGTCATGCATTAGGAGAGATCTTTACTTGGATGATGCAAAGCATCACTCCGGTATGATTATCCTTCTAAGCTGCTACTATCTTTGAAGTATTGGCAACAGTATGGGGTCATGAATTTGCATTATTAAAACGCTTTCTTATTTTTTTATAAATCCATTTTTCTCTCCACAGTGGAAGTATTTCATTCATACTATTACTCAATGCTTAAGTGCTAAATCCACTGCATAGAATGAGTTTAGTAGTTCTATGGCTTCTTTGATCATATGTTTGGCAACAAATTAGAAGTTTAATCTGTCTAATTACATTTTTGATGCATTGATGAAACACTTAGATGGAGGAGTCAAATTCTAGATGTATCCACATTTTCTTCAAGTTTTCATTAATCAACAACTGGGTAATATGTCAACTCACAAGAAGATTTTTGTTAATCCCTTTCACACAAAGAAAGTTTTTGACAATATGAAGAGAGCTGGAAAGGATTTCTCTGGGATAATAACACCTTTGTTTGATACTATGATGGTTTAAGCTACTGAAAAAGTGGGTGAGGATTCAGATCATCAAACTGATTCCAATCAAACACCCATTATTAATCAACCATCTTCATCTTCCTAACCCAAGAAGAAACAACCATCGAAGAAGGCTCAGAGACAAGAGGCAGAGCTTCCTCAAGATGAGGCAGAGCATGAGGAAAGTGTTCCAACACTTCTAATTGATCCACAACCAAGTGGTGAGCGATAGATGCATCTAACAGATTTGATGGCATTTATGTATCCAAATTGCAAACACCAAGTTCTTGATTTACAAAAAGAAAGGATACTCAGTATATGGAGATTGCTGCTTTTGAAAAAGCAGGTTCCAGAGGTTGAAAAGAAGCAAAATGTCAAGACCTACAGAGTTTTGAATGAGACTCAGGAAGGTTGGTTATGACTGGAGAGTTGAGTCCTCTGATGATCAGAAGATTTGGTGTTGATCCTAAAGATGCATCAAACAGGCGTAGGAGTATTGAAGATAATGATGCTGATGTTGAATGTTTATTTAGTTGATGAAACTCAAGACGAGAAGGATGATGAATAATGTTTGTTATACTAGAGTTTTGGAGGAATGATGAGATGCCTGTGGAAAAACTAAATTGGATGGAAGAAGAACATATGTACTAAGCTTGATAGATAGTACTGTGTGTGAAGGAGTACTATTGCTAGTGTTTTTGCAGGTAGTGATGTTCTACAACAATGAGGAAATCACTTTGGCTCTTGACACTTATACAATAAACAGCAGGCTAAGCCTAAAGTTTGTTCATACTGCTGTTACACAACAACAACTAACCAATAGACCCAAAAGATAGAGGGTGGTTGTACAGGAGCCAAGTGAGTTCTGAGTTTCCACAAGAGACAAACACTTCAAGTTCTAAAGATAAAGGAAAAAGGTTTTATGCATGAGCCTGAAGATTCCTAAAAGAAAAAGATCAAATGCTCTTGATGAACAAATTACAAGAGATATTCAAGCTAAGTTGGATGCTGAATTGATTTAGAACGAGCAAAAGCTTAGCAAGAAAGCATGAGAGAAGCTAACATTAGCATTTATTGAGTCATAGGGAAAACAACAAGCTTTGATGAATGGCTGATTGATTTTTGCTGGAGACAGACTCCAATCAAGAAAGAGAGGAGGATTGATATATATGAAGGTTATAAACCTCAAGCATTATAACATCAACGAATCCTATCACTGTCGTTTACAGATTTCCACATCTTTTGTTCCTGAAACCCATTTAGTACTAAATGGCTCTTTTGCCATGTGGATAAATCAACCAAGGTCCAAATGCTTGTAACTTGAAACTACAGAAGCTCTTTCTTGCATAGCTTCTATCCAACTTTGGATCTTTCATATGCTTAGGTGGATTACCTTTTTGGGATCTTCTTGTGATAATAAAACAAGCCAAACAAACTAGTAATGAAAGTTTCATGCAGTTTTCCTTCAATAAACAACACTAATAAATCCTTGTTCATTTGTAGTCTTTGTCATTCTTCTTGTTTGTACACCAGACTGTACATCACCAATCACAATGTTCGGTGAATGCTCTTAATGGATTCTTGTATTTGGGTTGAAGAACTGGTATATGTTGGTTAGTAATGTTGTTATATCCTCTTATGTCCTCATACAAAGAAAACTCAGCATGTGTGGCTTCAAGTGAGCCAGTTAGTAACTAGTTAAGACTAACAGTTTTTTTATATTTGACTTCCAGTTTAACATTTGTAACTTGTGGCGAGTATTAATACATTTTGGTCCAGCACAGTATTAACATCTTGAGAACTTTTTATGGTCTTTCTGTTCATCTATTCTTGTTCTTTCATCTACTCTCATTCATCATCCTTCTTTCCAAGGCATCACTAGAAGGTTGTGGTTCATCATTACTAGCATTCTTTGAAGAAGAATCAAATAGTAAACCATATTTCCATAGTGGCATCAAAATGTAGTCTTGGCTAGATCCTGTCTCCTTGCTAGAATGACCTATACCAATACTTTCTTCTATACCTACAAGATCATTAGAGTTTGTACCTGCAACAACTGGCACATAATTCATTAATTTTGTTAGAACATCAATATAAATAGCCCACTTTTGCGTCTATCACTACATATTAGGACTTTTTCCTCTTAAGAAACCTAATATGCAAGTTTTCTTTTTGCTTCTAGTTTACTATATGATGGTATACCCTAAAAGCCTTACTTACTTCATTGAGTATCAAATAATAGAGTCCTTCATCAGATTTCCATCAAAACTTGCTAAATAATCTAAGGTTACTTAAGAATGGTAACATGTCACCAATGGTCTCATGAAGCTTAGTAGCAACGTGTTTTACTCATAAACAGTTCATAAAGGGTCTTATTTTGAGTGCTTAAATACTAATACCCTATGTTCTGCACAATGAGCACGCTAATATTAACTGCTTACAATCCAAAATGTAGTAGGTAACTTTGAGTCCAGTAACACTAGTTCTAGTATCCTCAATTAGTGTAGTATTTTCTCTTTCAGTAAACACCATTTTGCCCTGAGGAAGTTCTAGACTATACTAATTCTTCTTAAGCATTTCTCTATACAAAACTCACTCATAACTTCTATGTATGAACTCTGTTCCATGTCACATCTAATAATCACTTTTCTTTCTTATTCAACTAGAATTTTCTATCGAGTTATAAATCTCCTTAAGGAAAGACCACCAGGTCTCATCCTTAGATGCTAAAAAGAAAACCCAAGTAAATATGTTATAATCATCAGTGACAACAAGACAATATTTCTTATTCAATAAGCTGCTCACAAAAGTTAGACCAAACAAGTCTATATGCAACATGAATAAAGGCTGAGTAATAGAGTTCTGAATCTTGGACTTACAAGAGGCTTTGTGTTGCTTTCCCTTAAGGCAGGCAACACAAGTTTGGTCATTTTCAAAATGTTTTATAGGTAAACCTCTCACAAGATTTTCTTTAACAAGTTTATTAATAGTTTTAAAATTTACATGACCTAGCCTCCTATGCCATAGTATTGATTCATCAAGTGTGGCCTTTGCAACAAGACAAGTTAAACTCTCTTTAGGGATAATATTCTTCATATCAACACTGTACATATTGTTCTGTCTATGAACTTTAAGTAAAACCTGACTTTCATCAGCTAACTTAAAGTTAGAGATCATGAAACCATATACGTCTAGTGTCATAAAAAAAAAAACACTGGTTCTTTTTGTCACCACACCTGTGAAACAGTTTAAAAAAAAGGTTAAAACTGTAATCCTTTGTCAAAGTACACATCTTAAAATCAAGCTTACCAGTTGTAAGAGTTCCTTTACTATTAATTTTCCCTCCTTTGGCTCCTCCTCTAAATGTAACATATCCTCCATCAAATTCCTTGAAGTCTAAGAGATAGGACATGTTCCCTGTCATGTGCCTTGAGCATCCACCGTCAACATAGCCTTGATCTTTTTTTTATGGATGACCCTGCACATAAAAATAAAGGTAATTAGTTTCCTTTGGGAAAGCTAGCAACAATAGAAACCCTAGATTTCCAACTAAAACCCTAGCTTTCCTTATAAAACCCTAGTTTTCTCTTTATGCTTTAACACTTGAAAATGGTTATTCAAGGCTTCAAAATACCTAAGTATAGCTTAGATATGATATGAGAATGTGTGTAAATGTTGAAAGAAAAATTTGTATGGTTTGCTTGTGTGCCCTTAAAATGTCGTGGCCTACTAGCAGTATTAACTGCTTTTGGCCTAGCAGTATAAAATTTTCCCTTAGCAGTATTAACTTTTTGGCTAAAATTTTTGTAAGTTAATGTTGTTCTTATTTGATAGGGTCTGTTTACAGTTGATTGTGCTGATTTAGAAAAATGTGACATTGGTCTAGCACTATAAACTGTAGTTTTAGGATGAGCAGTATTAACAGGCCTTGAAGCATTAAGTAATCTTAGGCCAGTTTTCATTAAAACTGCTCTTGGAACCATGTTCCTATGAGCACTAGGGTGAGCCTTTTTAGCATAATAATTGTAATTTACCCTTGTATAATTATTCCCCGATACCACCCTTTTCCTTTGAAGGTAATTGCAGTCAGCCTGCACATGGTCAAAACTTCCACAGACAAAACAAGCTTTATTGTACATCACAAAGTCACTTCCTAGCTGTTGGGACTTCTGATTATTCAGGTTTCTTTGATTTCCCCTAGGACTTTGTGACTTGTACATTTCAGCATACTTAACTGGTTTCCTAACTGGTTTTTCTTGTTGTTTAGGTCTAACAAATTCTATCTTAGCAACAGTAGGAAAAATAGTTTTCTTCTCTAACTTATCATCTAACACCAACTCCTCAACTAATGGGGCATCCAAAGATTCCCTAACCTCATTAGAAATATCTTCACTAACACTCTTACTAGGCTTAGGTCCATAGCCTTCAAACTCAGGCTGTTGGAACTCCTCTAGACCAGAGTAGGACAAATCAAGATTTAGGGGTGAAAATAACCCTATATGGGGAGGTGGAACATCATTATAGCTTACAAACCCCACACCCTTTCTACTTTTATCAGTTATCTGACTCCCTATTAATTTGTCTAGACTCTTAGAAGCATTATTAATTTTTTTAATTTTAAGTTGATTGCTTTCTTTTTTTTGCTTAAGCTTTTCTAACTCACTTTTAAGCATACTAATTTCAAAGTCTTTATATGAGATATCTCTTTTAAGAACGGCAAGTTGCTCACAAAATATAACCTCATTCTTTTTGTAAAAGACAAGTTTCTCTTCTACAGATGCTAACCCTCTTTTATAAATAGCCAAATTAAACTCAGATTTGTTAAACTCTATTCTTAAATCATCAAGTTGAGTTTTAAGAGTTTCAAAGCTTTTTAGACAGGTTTTTGAAAAACTTTTGTTATTATGTACCTCAGAGTCTGAAAAAGCCATAAGAGCCATGTGTGTAGGAACTTCATCATCTGCCATATAGCTCCAGTCAAAACAAGCTCCATAAATAGCCACCATGGCTTTGGAAGAAGTTTCTTCCACATTTACAGTCCTTATAGAGCTGTCTTGATTCCTGTTCCTATTATCTTGGTTCCTAGGTCCTCTGCATTCCTTTGCAAAGTGTCCCATCTTGTGGCAGTTGAAACACTCTATCTTGGACTTGTCATATCCAGTTGTGTCACTCCTATTGATAGTGATCTTTTTACCAGTTTTCTAGAAAAACCTTATGTCCTCATGCTTAGCAATGTTAACTGCCACTTCAAATCCATCTCTTCTATGTCATCTTCATGGATTTGTTCAAGGTCTTCATATACAAATTAAGACCCGTTTGGCTGACTGGCTAAAAATGCATAAACAGTGGCATCACTTAAGTTAGCAGTACTAACTTGAGTACTAGCAATGCTAACTTGAGTATTAGTAGTACTAACTCCAAAAGGCAGAATAACTTCATTAGTACTCTAGGTGGATGAACTAACAAAAAGACATATTCGAAACTTGAGCTTAAGCCATGAGTCATTGCAATTCCTTTAACCTTTTTGTTCAACAATCTTGAAAATTGTTTGTAGAGATCTTCAAAGCTCAATGTTGTCTAGATCAGTTTATTCCTCCAGACCACAACATGATATCCACTCAGTAAGGTAACTTCTAAAAAATTTCAAATTGGGAATTTTCTTGGTTGATATATATTCACCTAGGATTAGCCAGACTACCTACAATCTTCCTGAAGTCTATTAAAGAAATTAGAGTCAAGAGGACTTTGTGAGCATAAAGCACTAAAGTTTCTCATACACTTCTTTAGAAGAGTCTTCTGAAGTCTTCTTTGTGGCTCATTACTACCAAAAATCTTTGTTTTTTATAGGCATCAAACCAAAGTCATAGCATCCATGTACTGATTAAATGTCCATTAGAATGTTCATTAGGAAGTGCCAACATAACATACTTTCTCGCCTTCACATCATTCTCTTTTGAACCTTTTTCTACATAGTTACAGACCTATATTAGATATTGAGTACCATCAGACATTTGTTGTTGTTTAAGCTACTGGTTTGAATGAGTTTTCCATTCTCTAAGACATTCCATAGAGCATAGAAGTGTGTGCTTGTACTTGAAAGTATTGCACAATTCTTACCTCCACATTTCAAATTCACCCTTCCAGAGATCATACTCACCAGGTTGGAGTATGGGTAGCTTGATGGTTTGAGTAGATTGAGTATCCATTGCTTCTTAAATAAGTAGATCTTGTGTGTAGTAAATTTTCTTCTTATTCAAAGCTTCTCAAAAGCTTTGATACCATTTGTTGATCCTAATAGAATAGATCTTTAATCCCTTAGCTTGTATAAGGTATAGTTATGCAAGATAAATCTAACACAACTATAGTAGAAACTTTGATTGTTAATATCAAAGACTATGCGGAATCTAGTCAATGATACTAAGAAGAATTACAATGAAACAGTAATGAACAATATCAATAACAAAACAGTATACCAAACTTTCAGCCTCAATCAAATACGAGCACTCTTAATAGTGTTAGGGTTTACAAAACCTTGAAGCTACGAATAGATTAACAGAACAATGAAGGATATTTTGATAAATATACATTATTTCCTAGGACCTCCTTTTATACACTAAGGAGTCCTACAAGGCTTACAATACTTTCCTAAGTTATCATGATCTTCTAAACAAATAACTTATACGAATCTTTTACAAAAATATCTCATACTTATCCCGTAAGTAATCTTGATAAACAATCTTCATCTTTATCCTTTCTCTTGTCTTTATCCTTCTGACAGTAGAAATTCTTCTAGCAGTTGTAATCTTTCAGTAGTTGAAACCAGCTGCATTAACTTTTATACCACCAGCACTAACTGTGTACAAGCAGTAGTAACTACTTAGAATATTTTCTTCATTCTTCATCAGCAGTACTAAGTTACACTAGCAGTACTAACTTTATGCTAACAACTGTAACTTTACTCAAGCAGTACTAACATATACTAGCAGTACTAAGTTACACTAACAGCAGTAACTTTTATACTAGCAGTATTAACTACTTAGTAGTATTTTTTCTAAGTCTCTGAGCAGCCTTAACTTCCATTAGCAGTAGTAATATATACTATTAGTAGTAACTGGCAGTACTAACTACTTAGCATATTTTTCACTAATATCACTAACAGCACTAAGTTATGCTTAGCAACAGTAATTCTAATGTTAGGAGCAGTAACTTCCAAACAGCTTCAAAAAGTCTTTTAATCCCAACAACATCAAATAATGTCTATTTTATAGCATCATTTATCCCATGTAATTAACCCAATTTATATAATTATTGCAAAGAATTGTTACTTAATCGTTTATATTTGAGAATTGCAATAACTGTAGAGTACTTTGTGAAGATTGACTAAAAGGCACACATTCTGGAGCTTAAACGAAGATATTTTGAAAATTACTGTCCTGACAACCAATACACCATATCCATCAAGGAAGATACGGCGTATTTGTGCCTGCACTCACCAAAGACCACGAAGGAAACAAGATCCATACGCCGTATCCAGAAGAAGGCAATACGCCGTATTCAAGCTATATGGGAATAAAATATTCTATAAGATATCAAACGTGGTCCCTACTCCAAGAAACCACCAATATGACGTATCCAAGACTTTGGATACGCCGTATCGAACTGACTCCAGACCCTATAAATAGAAAACTCAAAAACAAGTTTTAAAGGTGTTAAATCATATTCTCGATACCTAAACTATAAAAGTTGATTTTCAGAGGAGAAAAAGAGCAGAAGAGGTCGAGCAATGCGATTAATTCCATAGGAGAAAACATATAATTTCTTATACTCTTGTAATTGTTCAGTTTTTGGTATCATTCGTTGTTTGGATTAAAAGTCTTCTTGATGTTGTTTGAATTACTGCTGCTCAAGTTTGTGTTAATACTACTCAGCTGTAGTTAGTACTGCACAAGGACTTCAAAGAAAATATGCTAAGTGTTTACTACTGCCAGTACACAGTTAGTACTGCTAGTACACAGTTAGTAATAATAGTACAAAGTTAAGACTGCTCAGTTGAAGTTAATGCTGCTAGTGAAAGTTACTACTGCTAGTACAAAGACTACTTGAAGTTAATGCTGCTGAAGAGTTACTACTGCTCAAGAAAATATTCTAAGTAGTTAGTACTGCTAGTATTAAGTTAGTACTGTTTGGTGTTAGTACTGCTTATGTGATATGTATTAGTTGTTTATAGAAAAGATTTTATATACTTAGGAATGTATTGTAAGCCGAGTACGACTCCTTGGTGTATAAAAGGAGGTCCTAGGGCATAGAGTTTGATATAGTTTTTCATATATCTTTTATATTCTTAGCTTCAAGGTCTTTGTGATGTGCTGGAAAAGTTATTTGCAGAATTCCTGTTCGTGTTTGTAAGAACAGTTTTGACCAACATATTAGTAATATGACCTCACTTCGTGTCTATGAGAGCAAGTTATTCATTAAACTTCCTTCCTCTTACAAAATGGCGCAAGAACCGATATGTTATTCATTTGTCATCTTCTCTCTCGAGTCCTTGACCGCTTCTCATCTTAACTAGAGACCCAAATGGATTCAAATGAGGAAATTCTAGCTCACAAGGTGACACCCACACAATACGAGTGAGAAATCATATGGGTCATAGTGTTTGATTTTCTGATTTGATATTGAGTTTTTATTTTTTGGCGGTGGCAATGATTGCCCGTAGTTAGTGGCGCTGACGGTAAATGGTGGTAGCTGCCCGTGGCGCGCCGTGGAGGGAATTGTAGTCAGCGAGTTGACCTTCAAATTTAACACTCCCAAGTCCCAACTTTTGTGAATATAACTTGTCGGATCAAAGGTATATTTGTTCTTCAATTAGCTTTAGTATCTCAGAACGATACCATGGACTCTATATGTATTTAGTCTAACACAATGAAAAAAAGAAACATTTGCAACTGATATATTACCATATGCAGATATGAAGTTTCATCTGAAAACACACTTAAGTCAGCAAAAAAGGCAAACCCAAAAAGCCATAATCATATTTTGGAGACCATGTTCTCTCTCAATATCGATCTCAGACATGGGTAATGCAAAAGTCGAGCTGGTTTTAGTGAGCATACCGACAAAATCGTAGTTAGTTATAGTAGAAGCTGTTTGGTTAAACCTACGGGATAAATCTTTCTAGCTCTCCCCTTTGATTCATACATGGCCGTGAACGTGGTTCTCCAAGGGCGAAAACGGAACTTTCTTGCAGTTTTGAGATAACCATTTCGACTGCATGTATCTTGCTTTTCTCCATGGTGGGATGTGAAGACCCTTTTCTTTGAGGCATTGACTGGCTGCTTTACAGATTAAACAAACTATGGAGTTAAGCTTCTCTTCTGTTCCCGACAAATCATACATGGGCAAAGCATGATGAGCTCCGAGTAAACTTTGCGTTTGGTCTTGCCAAAACAAATTAGACATGTGAAATCCATATCCACCATGCAACCTCTTAACTCACCAGGTCCGTAATCACATCTATATATTCATACACACCTGTGAATTGAAACTCTTTTCAAACAACAAATTTATGATGTGTCAATAATTGCGGTTTCTATAAGATAACCATAAAAACACAATGCAATTTCACTTCATTTCTGGTATATATGCATGTACTATAATCTGAAATCGTTATTCGTTGCCAAAACCATCCGATTTCCGGTTAACATATATAAAACTTTATAAAAGCACAGCCAAGTTTCAATACTGTTAACAAAGTATAAGCACCAAAAGAATGGAAATGATCATAACTTTTATAAAAAAAACATCACTTAAGACTTTTTAGTAACTATACTGAAAGTTCAATCACCAAACTACCAAATGAAAACTTAAATGAAGTGAGAATAGTTTGGTACTGATTGTAACTTAAATGCAATGAAACATTTGACTTTTGGTTGGTCAACAAATTTAAAGTTGAGTGTCTTTAATCAAAGCTAACAAAAATTTTACTGTGTAACTTGAAAGTTAAAACAATATAAGCAGCTATCAGGACATTGTTTTCATATCATCAAGAAGAAAACATAGAAAAAAGTTACCATAACAAAGAAAAAAACCTCTAAACAAGTCAAACATTAGACTTTTTGCATACAAAAGGTCAAATAGTTGACTTTTTAGATGTTAAACCTTCAAGCTAAACCTTATACCTACTAAAAATTCGATTTTGATGTATATCTGAAACTGATGATTACTTTCTCCAAACTGAATTTCTAATAAAAATTATCTAGAAAAGTATTATGGGGTGTTTGTTTCGGCTTATATAAACGGGCTTAGCGGACTCACGACTTTAAGTAACCATATGCAACTTCTTTTACTAGTATAAAGAAAATAAAATGAACATATACATGTATTTCTTTTTACTTTAAGGTGGCTATAACATAAACACAACAATATTTAGTACCCAAAATTTCACGACCATGTTCATTTCGAAGAAATTGAGATTTTTAACAAAAATTTACACTAACCGACAAAAATTTACTTTGGACTTATGTTTCATAAGCTCACTCTATATGACCTATTTTGAAACTTTTCGGCTTGTATAAGGTTTTAATGACATATTAAACTTATATAAACCAAGTCAGTAGTGGTAAATAACCTGTGGTTTGACCCAAAGTGGAGATCCAAGATGTCTCACAAAGTGAAGCTTCAAAGTAGTCCATTTTCAACCTCATTATAATCCATTTGTTGAGATTAAACACTTTCCCACTTTTATACTCATTATCTTCCATATAAAGCAATATTTTCTCAAGTACTTCATTTGCAGCATGTGATGATTTGTCAAGAATCTCCTAAAAGAACCAACAAAATAACATAACTCATCATACAATCAACTATTTGACAAAATGTACAAACAAAATAAATACAAAAAAGGATGACATCTTGTATACAACACTACATAGTTCTTAAAAAGAAAAAAAAATCATAACATTATGCTTCTTTTTTGTACTTAAATTCTCATATTGATATAAAAAGTGGCAAGTGAATGCAAACCTGCAAAGAGTGGTAAATGGAGTTGTGAGGAGGTTGTAAAGGTTTATTTGGTTCTGAGTCAATGAAGTCCATCTGAAAAAGCATAAGCTTGTCTTCATCTTCTTCTTCAATTGAGTATCCCATTTTTTTAAGCTATGAAAACTGGAGTGTTTGATGTATAAATAAAAGTTCTTGTTTGTTTGTTTGTGTAAAATGGATTTAGTTTGATATTTTTGAGACAAGATATGCAATTGTAACAGTTTAGATATGAGGAGACAGGTTATCTTCTGACAAGTACTACCCATCTCATGCTTATTTACAACTTTCACTAATTACTAGTTGTACTTTTCACTTCTTAGAGCATTTTAATGCAATAAGCTAGTCACAAAAAGACTACGTAGTACGGAGTATTTTTAATGACATAAACTCTTTAAAGTTTATTTGAACTTTAGAGGTAAAGTTTTCTCACACGATAAAGAAAACCAAGTCTTGTAGTAGACCCCGATATTATCTATGTGAGAGAACTTTACCTCTAAAATTCAAATGAACTTTAAAGGATCCTTTTTCTTTTTTTCATAAAAGCTCAAAGCAAGACATATTTCCTTTTTTTATTAACTTTCCCAAGTCATTGCTTAAGAGCATTTGGTATCCTGCATTTTCACCTCGCGTCGATGGGACGATGTCAAAACGACATCGGAGGTCTCGTCGACGGGGTTGGCGTCGTTAGGGCCAGCTGAGATGGTCCGGTATTTTGCAAATTTTTTTTTTGCCTTTTTCTCTCTTTTTTAATATGATGGCATTCATTGGCGGAGCTTGAAGATTTTCTTTAAGGGGGGCGAAATTATATAGGTTTACGTTACAAGTCTTAAAAATAGCATCTACGTGGTTACCATATATACAAAGAAGTACATGACCTAAGCGATAGAGCCAAATTCATAATAAGCACCCGCTCGATGGCTTTAAAGCCCTCTACTTTAAATTTTGTCCGAACGTAAAAATGTACAAAAATTTTCAATCAAAACCAAATAAAACTAATATGGTTCTCTAACAATTCGACGAATACCAAATAAAACTAATATGGTTCTCTAACAATTCGACGAATACCAAATAAAAGAACATGAAGTAATTGATAACTTCAAATCCATATCAAGCTTGAAAATTAATAACCAATACTTAAGAGTAAACTACACCGTTGGTCCTTGTGGTTTGCGTTGACCAGCGTCCCTAGTCCCTTGACCAAAAAAGTTGCACCATCCGTCCTTAAGTGGTAAACGTTTTCCGCCGTTAGTCACTAACGGTGGAAAACGTTTGCGGTCGGATGGTGACCAAAAAAGTTGCACCATCCGTCCTTAAGGGACTAACGGCGGAAAACGTTTACCACTTAAGGACGGATGGTGCAACTTTTTTGGTCAAGGGACTAGGGACGCTGGTCAACGCAAACCACAAGGACCAACGGTGTAGTTTACTCAATACTTAATTACAACATTGAAAAATCAAACTTGTTGTTAGCCGCTAAAAGAAAAGAGACGTAAAATATATTACAAACACAAAAGTTTTTTCAAACCTTCAACCTTACAATACTGTTGATATAATTATAGTTTTTAGGGTGATATTTTGTTGTAAATGTGTTGTGAGAGGGCTTCAAGTGGGATAACATATTTGTGGGAGGGCCATAAACTAAAAATATGAAAGTTTCTTCAACAATATCACAGTATCAACACAAAATTCAACACTGTAACTCAACTATTACTTAGTCTTTAGGGGGGCCAACACCCTTCCTGGTCCTTTGATAGCTCCGCCTTTGACATCACTTTTTGCACCACGACACCACTTGATACGAAAGCGGGATGTTTTTGGTGTTGTAGGGATTATGATGTTATGTGAAAAAATGCTGACGTGACAATACTTTTCTCCACGGCACGTGCATGATGACTCAACCTAGCTTTGCTCTAAATACAATGAAAATCCGTGAGAAATTAATTATATAAAAAAGGCTTTTTTGCACAAATTGCAACAACTATTTCTACTATAAAACATTTATGGGGCGTAGTGACAAAACGGTCCGTTAGCAAAAAAACTAATAAATAAATAGATGAACATTAATTACATTGTAGGTGAACAATAAAAGCTATAGTACTAACGGCCGTTAGTTAATGGTAGTTAAGTAACGACTGTTAATTTTTTTTTTAACTTTAATTTTAGAAAAAAACTCCAACACATGTTTTACGTAATTGGTCTTTCATGTTATAGGTCTGTTAATGACCGATAACTTTTTTTTAACTTAAAGTATAGATTCTTTTTTTTAACTTTAATATTAAAAAAAATAATCTAATACATATTTTACGCAATTGGTCCTTCATATTAATGGTCTGTTGCTAAGTTAGTCCACCTCGTCACGGAGCGCGGGTATTACAACTCATTCTTCTACATTCCATTGGCTATGTCTCTAGGTGAGAAAAGAAACTCTCAAGTCTCAAGTAAGGAATTTTTCTAAGCAACTCGGGTGTTTAAGCCGCGAGGGTAATTGTCTCTAGTTTGTAACGGTTTTGAACAGATTTTTAACGCTTATGGTGTAAGGTAGTTAACGATAAAGAAGTTTCATCTTGTTCACGCCGGCTTAAGAGAACCGGTCCCACAGAAGAGGTCAAGTTATTTTGCCATAACGAGAATTTTGAAACGTAGCACTCAAAGGACCCTTGGATCCTTTTAAGGATGGACCCCACGCCTACGCCTTGATCCTCTTGTATAAAGAACATAATCGTTTTCATTATCACCAAGTTCATATCCTTCATCTTCACACATAGGATACACGATCATATGCATTCCTCCTTTATTATTCGTATTGTGTGATAATACTCACATTTAGATAATTAATCTTATCTCGAGCTTCTTATCGGATAAAAAAAACACCAATGACGCGTAGCTTAATTGGTAATGAGTGAGACACCTTTGCATTTGATGAGCAAAAAATCAAGAACTCGGTCCTTAGCACCCCATAACCACAACCATTGAGTGAGCCACGTACGTCCTCACATTATGAAAATATAACTGATTAGAGGCCAGTTCAAGTTATCGGTTAGAGGCCTCGGTGTAGTAACGCCGCACACGGTCGTAAGCCCGGCGTTACTCCAACCGCAAGGCGCGTTTCCCCACACGGTGTTGTGTCCATGCGTATATGCCGAGGCCCAACGCGCGTTGGAGGTTGATTTAAAAAAAAAAAATCAATTACGCCCCCTAAACGGCAAAAATACTAGTTTAATTTTCCTTTCCCCCTTATTTTTAAAAAGTTACCAAACACCCCCTAACGGCTAGTTTTATTTTAAAAAAAAAAATTTTTTTTTTACACAAAACAAGCCCTAACGTCTATTTTTAAAAAAAAATTTCATTTTAAAACACCCCACCCCCCTCACACAACTCATTATAAATATTTCAATACCTCTATATAATTTATCTCACAAAAAAAACATGACATATTAAACAACAAAAAACACTACAAACGTCTTTCACAATGAATCAAAAATTCGAACCGTTATTGATATCGATGAGGAAACCGTACGCATTCTATTTACAAAAGCTGTCGAGTTATCACAAATGCTAAATACAACAAAAGCATCTACCACGATTGACTCTACACCGTATCTTTCGTAGATCGTGAAGATCCGAACGCACGTCTACGTGCTGATTATTTGATGATCCAATGTACGTATCCGTTATACTATTTTCGGAGAAGATATTGTAGAGCCGTAAACTTTTTCTAAAAATTGTCAATGACATTTCAAGTTATACTGCCGATCCTCTCCCACAACATTTTCATTTCTTCAAATCTCGACTTGATTGTACGGGTCGAATGAGTATTAGTGCTCTTATGAAGTGCACAGCTGCCATAAACGCCAAATGGCATACGGCAGCACACACCGAACGGTTTTGATGGAATCTTTGCAAATGATAGAGCATATTGCACGAGATGCTCTATTTTTCTTTAATATTGCATCATAGAATTGTATATGCCGAAGTATTTATAAGAAATCAACACTGAAGACTTTGAGAAAAAAATACAACAAAAGCATAACAATGTTCATGGTTTTTTCGGGAATGCTGGAAGTATTGAAAATTTTTTGGGGGTTTATGTCACTGGGAATGGAAAAATTGTCCAGTGGTCATGGGCAAGGTCAATACGGTAGGGTGGATAAAAAATACCCTACAAATGCTTGAAGCTGTAAGCTTCGCAAATCTGTGGATTTGGCATGCGTTTTATGGATATTTATGTCAGGGTGCGAATACCGATATTAATGTTTTAGATAATTCCTCCGTTAATTCGACGACCTATTAGATGACTAGCCAGTGGTTCCGTATGTGGTAAACGAAGTTCAGTATCTAATGGTATTACTTGGTGATGGAAATTTAAGCACCCCGAGTGGCAAGTTTTCGTCAAATCTATTCACTGTGCAACTGATCCGAAGCACATACAGTTACTTTAAACACAACAGCGTCAAGAAAGTGCACGTAAAGATGACGAACGTGCCTATTCGTGTTCCTCCAAGGACGTTGGGACTTATTCAACAACCGCCCCGTGCAGACGAAGTTAACACATTACGTAGAATCATAGTATGAGCTGGTATCATAAAATGCATAACATGATTTTAGAAAGATCAAAATATGTCGGTTTTGACTGAAACATGTGTAATCTAATCCTGCAAGGTCACTGCAACCAGTGTGGATCGATTCGATGTCAAACCCACGTCGTAAAGCAAAAGAATTAAGAGACAAAGATACGCATATTAGTCTCCAACAAAACCTTATGAACCATATTTGGCGCGAAGTGAAGAAGCGGAAGAAGATAGTCGACCAGGGGCGTTTTTTTTTTTTTAATTTCGGTATTTTTTTTTTAAGAGTGTTTTTTTTTTTTAGTATTGGTAATGTGTATTTGAATTTTATGAATGAAATGGTTTGTTTTGTTAAAAAGAATGAAATAAGTGTTTAGGGGGTTTTAATGAAAATAATGAGGTGAGTGGTGTTATTTGGTTTTATGATTAGAGGGAGTGTGTGTTGATTTGAATGTTATGCTGATGTTACGCTGACGGAACAGCAAAAACAAGATGTTAGCCAAGTTATGATACCTGATGGTCTTATTAAACTCTCCCACGTAACCAGTAACAAAAAAATTGAACATACAATCAAAACCATCATCTCCAATAACCTATTGTGTATATATGGTACACAAATTACACCATCATTAATTAATACAAGCAAAAGAACCCGCGCGTTGCGGCGGGGCTAATTTTTTCCCGAATAATTTTTTTTATGTTTCGGGGACGGGCTAATTTTTTCCCGAATATTTTTTTTTGGGACGGTTTTGTAAATTTTTTTACGGGAATTTTTGTGTAAGAAAATCATAAATAGTTAAAAGGTGAGGGTCCGTTTTGTATTTTTTTTTACTTTGAGCCAGATTTTTAGCTATTTATTGGGCTAATTTTTTCCCTGGATATCCTTATTTGTACGATCGGAATTTTTTTTTGCGTTGGGACGGGTTAATTTTTTTTCCGGAATATTTTCTTTTTTTTGGGACGGTTTTCGATAATCTTTATTTTTTTGGGCCGATGAAGGTAAAAAAGTTGTGAACAATAAAAATCTTGACGTGTTTTTTGTTAATTTTTTAACGGGATTTTTTGTGAAGAAAAATCGTAATAGTTAAAATTGAGTGACCGATTTTGTATTTTTTTTTTACTTTGGCCAATTTCCGACTAATTTGGGCTAGTTTTTTTTTTTTTTTTTACTTTGGCCAAATTTTGGGCCACCATATTTTATGGCGAATTTTAGGCTATTTGTCGACTAAATGTGTATAGTTGTTTAGTACTAATTTTTTTTATATGAAATTATGTGTTGGCCTCATGTTTAAATGTTGTTTTTTTTGTTATATGGTTTCTTATTTTAATATAATGGGTTGATAAGGTTTGTGACCATATCGAGTATTATAAAAAGTTTATAGGTATCGAAATGTTTCCGCGGGTATTTTTTTATCTGAAGTAAATCGGGAATCTTTTTAATATTTTTTTTCCCTCCTACTTTGTCATACCATTTGAAAAAAAAAAACCAAAAACAAAATAAAAAAAATAAAAATAAAATCTAAATTATCCGGGCTTGGCCCAAAAAACGGGAGGCCCGTACTTACTGTAGCAAGATAGCCGGGCAAATATTTTTTTTTTTTTTTTTATTTTCTTTTTTTTATTTATTTTTTTTTTTTTTTTTTTTTTTTTTTTTTTTTTTTTTTTTTTTTTTTTTTTTTTTTTTTTTTTTGACGGTTTTGTAATTTTTTTTACGGGAATCTTTGTGTAAGAAAATCGTAAATAGTTAAAAGGTGAGGGTCCGTTTTGTATTTTTTTTTACTTTGGGCCAGATTTTAGGCTATTTTTGGGTTGTTTTTTTTTCTAATTTTTTCCCGGATATTTCCTTTTTTTGTACGATTTGGGAAATTGTTTTTGCGTTGGGACGAGTTAAATTTTTCTCGAATATTTTCTTTTTTTGGGAC
Organism: Tanacetum coccineum; assembly: GCA_026074375.1. Classification (NCBI taxonomy): domain Eukaryota; kingdom Viridiplantae; phylum Streptophyta; class Magnoliopsida; order Asterales; family Asteraceae; genus Tanacetum; species Tanacetum coccineum. The sequence continues at coordinate 39,093 of BQNB010050679.1, forward strand.
GGTTCGATATCTTTTTTTCTTGGGCCGATGAATGTAAAAAAGTTGTGAACAATAAAAACTTGACGTGTTTTTTTTTGTTAATTTTTTACGGGATTTTTTGTGTAAGAAAATCGTAAATAGTTAAAAGTTGAGGGAACGTTTTGTATTTTTTTTTTACTTTGTGCCAGTATATTAGTAACATTTTTTTTTTATATAATGGGTTGTACGTTTGTGACCATATCGATTATTTTAAAGTTATTAGGTATCGAAGATGTTTCCGCGGGTATTTTTTTTATCTAAATAAATCGGAATTTTTGTAATATTTGTTTCCCTCCTACTTTATTCATACAAATTTAAAAAAAAAAAAAAAAAAAAACTATTCGGTCTGGCCTTTTCTTTTTTTGGGACGGTTTTGCAAATTTTTTTACGAGATTTTTTGTGTAAGAAAATCGTAAATAGTTAAAAGTTGAGGGACCGTTTTGTATTTTTTTTTACTTTGGGCCAGATTTTGGGCCATATTTTATGCGAATTTTAACCTAGTTTGTCGACAAATGTGTATATTAGTAACAATTTTTTTATATGGCTTATGTGTTGAGCCTCATGTTTAAAGTGTTTTTTTTTTGCTATATGGGTTTTTTTTAATATAATGGGTTGTACGTTTGTGACCATATCGATTATTTTAAAGTTATTATGTATCGAAGATGTTTCCGCAGGTATTTTTTTTATCTGAATAAATCGGAACTTTTGTAAACCGTTTGACCCATGACCCGTTAGACCTATTTTTAAAACATGACCTGTTTGACCCATTGACCCATTGGACCCATAACCCATTTGACCCATGACCCAAACCAACCCATTTGCCACCTCTAGTAGTATGGTACGTAAGACCAGTGGTAGTGGTTTGTCGCTTATGCGGTCTACATGTTTGTCGACCATAGGATCAGTCATACATATGAGGTCGTTTAAATAATAAACTCCATCAGAGTGTAAACCATAACGGTCTTTACCAATGACTATAAAACCCCCAAAAATTCCAAAAGACAGTTACATATTGGCATATGCAGATGAAAACCAAAAATTCCAAAAGACAGTTTCATTACATTCCATATCTCGTATACTTTTATTGAACTTTGCACTACAATTATGATTTTTTCTTTTGACATACTATCTAGTATTTTTTTTAAGAAAGTTGTTGTATTTACGATGCATGCCTCCTTTTCTTTTCTTTTCGTTTTATGAATCATAATCAAATGTGCATGTCATGTAAAATGATAGTTACTCTTCTATGTCCTACACGCTTTCGTGTGATCAGAGCCAATGAGATCATGCAAGTGCAACGTTACAACATCAGTTCATGGTGCATTATGATACATGTGATTTTGTATTAAAATGATAGTTCAAAAAAACATTACCTTAAGGCTTAATGAAATAGATCGAAACCGAAAAAGAACACAACACCGACACCAGAATATAACGAGGCACGATCGAACCCATAACTTGACGTACACCAACAACTAAAATACCATTCGTGAACAAGAACCTTAGCCCCACACGAACTCGAAATCAACCACGAATACAAACACTATTAGCTCCTCGTACCAATCACGAAACCAAAGCCGCAACCATGTATGAAATAGAAAACGAGTCCAAGCACACGTGCAAAAACCGGGACCAACCTCGAAAGGAAGAAACAAACCGTACTCGCTACGTAACGTTAACCTTTGAATTGTCGGTGAAAGCCAATAATCGAAACTCATGCTCACACACACGTACTCACTTAATTCTTGCAACCATATTTGAGATTTCAAGTCTTGTTTATGGGTTATTAAAGCTATTCTTGGCAAAGATGGGAAAAATGGTAGCGGATTCAAGGTTATGTACTAGGGTTATTAAAGTTATTCATGGCGAAGATGGGTTTGGCGGTTTACAACTCAAAAAAACTTGTTATGGATTAGGGTTATTAAAGCTATTCATGGCGAAGATGGGAAAATGGTAGCTGATTCAAGGTTGGTTACAAGTCCATTTGGCGAAGCATTCTCTAGGAGGTGGAAACATTGAAGATAAAAGGTATACACTTGAATAATTTTATGCAGAAAAAGCTTGGTAATGGTATGGATACTTATTTTTGGGAGGATTTGTGGCATGGAGACATGGTTTTGAAACAAAGATATCCTAGGCTTTATGCGCTGGAAGTGAAGAAGACTGTCGATGTGACTTCTAAACTGTTACAAGAGAACGTGACCTGGTCTTTTCGTCGTGCTCCTAGAAGCGGAGTGGAACAACATCAGTTGACGGATTTGACGACTTACGTGGAAGGTGTTGTT
>BQNB010050680.1:0-36905 GCA_026074375.1 Tanacetum coccineum
GGCAAGTTACAACCAAAAACTGATATTAGTATTTTTATTGGCTATGCACCTACAAAGAAAGCATTTCGAATTTACAACCGACGTACCAGACGAATCATTGGTATTTTCATGTAGATTTTGATGAGCTGACTGCGATGGCTTCTGAACATAGCAGTTCAGGACTCGCACTTCATGAAATGACTTCTGCAACAATTAGTTCATGACTCGTGCCAAACCCTCCTCCTTCAACACCATTGGTACCACCTTTAAGAACTGATTGGGATCTTTTATTTCAACTGATGTTTGATGAATTACTCACTCCTCCACCTAGTGTTGATCACTCAGCTCTTGAAGTCATTGCTCCAATTGCTAAAGTAGTAGCTCCAGAACCCGCTGCATCAACCGGTTCACCTTCCTCTACAACTGTTGATCAAGATGCACCATCACCTAGTAACTCACAAACTACACCCAAAACTCAATCTCCTGTCATTCCTAATGATGTTGAAGAAGACAATCATGACTAATATAAATATATATAAATCGTAAATCAGCAAATCACTTTAAACAAAAGCAACAAACCAATTCACAAATAAAATATAAATCCAGAAGTATCGACTTCGAAAGTGACCCCTTCTAGTCGTTTCCCGAGTCGTTATTGTTCCAACGAGGCGTGAATTGAACATTTTATTGACGTTTGTAATCGGGATTTTGAATAGGTTAAGATTTTCGATTTAGATTCTTATTTCTACAAATATAAAGCAAATAACAAATAAAAACAAGCAACAATTAAAGCGAATACGAATTAAACACAAATAAACGTTAACGGGATTCTGGAAACGCAACCTAAAAACCTAAAACTTCAAATTTTGACTCTAGAAAAGCAAAATTAATTTTTAAAAGTCCTAAATGATAAAAGAAAATTTTAGAAAAAAGAATTATATTTTTTTGGACTTTTATTTAGTTCATTATGAATTAAAAACACTTTTAATCTAAAAATATTATTAAAAATGCTAAACTAATTTATAAAAATCTAAAAAAAATAGGAAAAGTACCTTTAACACATCTAATCATAAGAAAAATAAAACTAGACAAGAAGCTTTTAAGAATAAGCTGTAAATCAGCTAATAAGCTCGAATGAGCAAAACACTAAACACCCTTTAAATAATAAATGAAACAAACAATGAATGGAAAAGACCCAAGGGCAAGTTGGTAGTGGAGAGTGGTGCTAAGACATGTGTGTGTGAAGCTAAGGTCGCAGGTTCGAGTCCTGGGCCTTGGTTTTTTTATTTTTTTTATATTTCAAAACTTTTTACAAAAACTTAAAGAGAAAGAGAAAATAAGCAACTTTTAAAAATGAACTTTTTGTAGAAACTTAAAATAAGCTCGATTAAGCACAAATTAAAGGGGACCATATTTCCTTTTTTTGCTTGTTTTTAAACTTAACAAATATTTAGATAAAAAAAAAGACTTGTCGGTCCGACCCCATGTATTTCATAATTAGCAATACTCGTAGGAGGTACATAATCGAAAGATTTATGGTGTTGGTCAGGCTTTACATACGGAAGCCCACACCATAGCCCGTTTTATGGGGCGAGTAAGAACTATTTTAAAAACCCTCATCCAACACACATGGAGAGGGTTAGAAAAATCATTTGACACAAAACAACTCTTTTAGTGTGTTTTACATATTCCCATCCATCCATACTCTCTCTCTAACTCTCTCAAGTTTATATGTGAAATTTGGGATCCTACAATTGGCAGTCAGAGCCACGTGAGGATTCGTGTTGAATTCTGTTTCAACAAGAACAAATTCCGGGGTCAAAACAGAGTCAAAAAAAAAAAATCAAACCCCGAATTTTTGAGATAGAAGCAATGTGTAGAATGTTATGTTAATAAGCAGAGATCTAGCATAAGGTAGCTAATTGTGCAAGAGGAATCAATTTAAAAGGCAAAAATGGTATTATAAGGGCGATTTTTGATGAAAAGTCGTATTTTCCTTGTTGCGTTATTGGGCAAACTGGCAAAGTTTCTTGTTGCGTTTTGACATCTAAATCTTCTTGTTGCTTTTGATTTCTTCCTTGTTCTGTTTTGATTTTCTTCTTGGCATGCGTTTTGACATTTTTTGCGTTTTGACATTGGTTGCATTTTGGTTCATTGCGTTTTGATTGCAGGTTGCGTTTTGAAGAAATTTCATTGCGTTTTGACCAAAATTCATTGCGTTTTGACCAAAATTCATTGCGTTTTGACCAAAATTCATTGCGTTTTGACCATTGCGTTTTGACCATTGCGTTTTGACCATTGCGTTTTGACCATTGCGTTTTGCTTAAATTTCATTGCGTTTTTGAGTGACGCAAATCTCAAACCATTGCGTTTTTATACAGTTCATTGCGTTTTGACCAAATCTCAACCACTGCGTTTTGATAAAGTTCATTGCGTTTTGATTCAAAAGTCACTGCGTTTTGGTTAAAGATAGCATTGCGTTTTGTCTAGAAATCTTGTGTGAAGAAAAGGGTTTCAGTAAAACAGCCATAACTTTTGATCCGTAATACCTTTCCAGGCCCTGACCTCTCAAATCAAGAGAAAATCCGATACGGACACGTGTAGCCACCCCTTTATTGTTAAGGATTTTTCAAGAGGCCCAAAAAGCTGTCGTCACTATGATATATTTGACATTTTCAATTTTATGAATTCTTGTGTTAGACTTGTTTTTGATCTAGTCTCAGCGGCACATCTGTATTATTTAGGCCCCGTTACATCTTGGAGAGTCTTATTGAAACAACAAGCTGTACCCCTATCCAGACGATTATCTGTTTGTTAGACACTTAAACCTATTGCCCTGATTTCGCGAATCAAAATTATTCACGCGGGTTTTCTAATGATTTTGTAAATCCCGTTAATTCTTTTATCGGTTTTAATGCATAGACTGTAAAAATCCCGTAAACGTTAATTGTTTCATCATGTAACCTCACAACAAATCACTTTATCTACTTAAGATCCCCTTAATTTTATTTTCACACTTAGTCCGACTTTTAATGGAATCTTCTAATTCTAATTCAAAAAAAGAGAGAGCTTCAACTGACGCAACGGCTCCAAAATAAAGGCACTCATCGGCATGACATGGTTTGAACAACTCGAGACACATCTTCAAATAACCTCCATCCTCCATAATTCGCCTAGTGCTGTTGATGCATTTAAACCAGCAATTCGCTCATTCTTTTTGGTGAAACATCAGACCTTTACAATTAAAGAATTTTCATCATCTGGATCCATTAGGCTACAACTTGAAAGAGAGAATCTTCATGGGGTTAATGCAAAGACTTATCTTCAAGCACTCAGAACACAGTTCAAGGATATTCTGCTTTGCCTCTAAATCCAAGGTTGGCAACATACTTCGAAGACTTCACGCGCGGGAACCTAGTGCGTAAAGACGGAGAAATTTACTTGAGAACCTGGATACCAGAAGAGGATCATTCATATAGCTAAAATTACAAAATACGGATAGATAACGCGAACAAGTCACAAGAAGTTCAGATCCAGATCGCGTTTCAACAGTGGATGACAGTTTGATTGTATCGAAAAGCAGTCGGATAGAGTCAGAAAACAACAATGCACTCACACATCATGAATAAACTCACTACCACAGCAACGAGAGTTTTGGTCACTAAGAGTACAACATTGGAGGTTAATTTAAACACAGACGTTAAAGCATGGATGCTTGTATGGTTTTATTACAAAAAGGGACTATTCAGATAAGCATGATACAACACAATTTAAGGACTTATATCACCACATGATTGTGGATGCAGATAATACTATAAAAGACCAAGTGCCATATGCTGAGGAACAATTGACCTTCTCCATACCAACATTTCCTTGCTAATGAACTACAACAACATACTAATCAATCTGAACCAAGTTATGACACATATCTGTTGGAAAAGGTTGATAGCAATACCACTCCTGATTCAACAAATATGTGTCATAGGGGAGGAGAGATTGACCAGGATGCTGAACATGATCAAGTAAAAAGTCCTTTGCTTAAGGCTGAGTTTCTCAAAACGAATGACATGGTTGAAAAAGAAGTTTATAATGAACTTTCAAACAGATTTTTACAACTTGAAAAACATTGTATTTCACTTGAAATATCAATGCAACAAAAGGAAGAAAGTTTTCAAAGTAACAAACCATGTAAGAATCAGGAGTCTCCTGAGTTTCGTGAATTTTTTGAGATCAATGATTTGAAAGCTCAGCTACAGGCCAAAACCACACTAATTTGCAACTTGAAGAATCAAATTAAAAGTGTGAAGGAAGCAAGTAATGAACCCAAGGTTAAACATGACATTGATGTTTTGAAAACAATAAACATTGAACTAGAAAGTAGTGTGGCTAAATTACTTGCAGAGAATGAGAAGATAAATAAGGAAAATGAGCATTTAACACAGACTTACAAAGATCTTTATGATTCTATCAAAAAGACACGAATTCAGACGAAAGATCATAATGACTCACTGATTGCTCAAGTAAATAGTAAGACTGTTGAAAATGCTGATTTAAAAGCTCAGATTCAGGAAAAGGTTTTTGCGAATGTAGCATTGAAAAATGAATTACAAAAGTTAAAAGGAAATAGCATGGATACTAAGTTTGCAAAACCATCAATCTTGGGGAAACCGGTTTTACAACCACCCATAAACCAATCAGTTGTTAGACAACCGAATACGTTTAAATCTGAACGACCTAACTTTTCAAAACCACGATTTGCCTCCCAAGTTGATGAGATTAGCGTTTTGTCAAAACCAGTCACTCCTCATTATTTGCCTAAAGTTCAAGAATATGTCCTTGCAAAACCTCATCACGTGATTGCACCTGGCTCATCTAGGAATAGTCAAGAAGAACCGTATAGTTCAAGTGTTATGGCTCACTATCTAGAGGAAGCTAGGAAAAAGACACAAGAAAGAAATAGGAATTCAAGACCTAGTGTGATGCATACTACTAGTCTATGAAACACTTCTAATGGTAGCAAACCAAATCCTAGGAGAAACAATCAAATATCTAGGAGTTTGCCTGTATCTAAGAGTAGTTATGAAATGTCAAATGGTGTGTCGCTAGTAGATCACTTTAGGAATTCTAGTTCTTTTTCTGACTCCAAACACTTTGTTTCCTCTACGTGTCATAAATGTGTCTTTAATGCAAATCATGATAATTGTATAACAAAATTCTTGAAAGAGGTAGATTCTCGTGCTAAGGTTCAATCCCCTAAGACTAGAAACAAAAACAAACCCGTAGAACCAAAGAGTCATACTCAGAAACCTGGTAGGCAGATTGCTATAAGACAAAGGTTTTCTCCCAAGAAGTCTTCCCGCAATCATGAGAAACCAAACACTCCTAGATCTTGTCTTAGGTGGATACCAACGGGTAGAATTTTCAAGCTTGTTGGTCTTAGATGGATACCTACTGGAAATATGTTCATTGATAGCACAAATAAGGTTGACAGTGAACCCCCAAATGGTTCAAATGAAGATATCACTAACCCATATGAATGCGATCAAACTCTTAATGTCAGTGCATGTACTCTTAACCTAAGTGCAGGTACATCTTTCAATCCTAATAAGGAAAGACTCAGAGTTTGGTTGCCGAAAAGACTGATATCTCATAAACCAGGGCTTCAAGGAATTCTAATCTGATGAACATGAACGATGACGTTTGAACAAAATGGTTCAAGCCTCGTTCTTCAAAGTTTTATGACGTCTGTTCACATCAGTTAAGGCCTCGCTCTTCAATGACAAATGACTTATAATTCACATCAAGTTCAGCCTAAGAGTAATGACGAAGAAAGACTTTAAGCAAAGTCTTAACAAAGAGAGTGAATAAGAGTAGAAAGTGTTAAATTGGAGAACCCATAATTGGAGACCTACAACACAGATTGAGTATGGAGGTTTAATTTAGATACGAAGTAGAATGCAGCGGCGTTTTCCTCCTGCCCGTACCCCGCAACAATTAAGTTAGCGGCGCTCAGCCGAGAAATCACCTGAGAATTGCGCCAACTTCTATCTAAAACGTCCCCCAAACCCCCACTCAATAATATTAACCACCCACCCATGCAACAATCTTCCCCTGAGTGAAAACACTCGGACCCAATTACCCCCGCCACCAAGCTCCAGTCCGGCACCCAGCATCGTCCAACTCGTACCCGAATATCGTCCAATCTATGACCCATCACTCCTCCTGGCCCTAATTCCAACAATAGTCGCCGTGACGCCTCCAAATTGTTAACATCCCCTCCCACTAACTCCCACGCAAACCACCCCTAACCCCAATCTTCCTTCATTTACCATACACGGCCATCAAAGCCCCAAAACCACGACCCTATACAGCCTCCCCACCCCCACTCCCTTACTACCCACTCCCGCCACTACCTGTTCGTCACCGGTACACAACGCCCCAAAACTATCCCAACACCACTTCACCCAGCCGTACCCCCGTCACGACCCCACGTCCCACCCGTACCCCCTCTGAGTACAATATATTCTAACCAATCGAAACCCCCCCTATGTCCTTAATCACCTTCACACGTAACGTAACCACCTCCGAGAGTAGACAGCCAAACATTATACCACCCCCCAGAGAGATCCTCCCCTGCCTGGGCCCAGCTCCACCCCCTAACTAGGCACACACACTAGTCCCTCTGGAAGCGCCAACACAAATCTACCTTCCTAGCCTCCAACCCCCTCCTCCACGGGCCTCTTCCTACTTACCCCACTCCCCTCCTCTCCCTAATAAAAAATAGTAACCAGAGATAAAAGATCACCAATATATCAAATTATCAGAGCCCCAGTCCCCCTTAATACCGATAACTTACCTCTCAACGCTACCGTCTAAGTCGGTATTCATATCCAATCAGTACCCACACCGTCCCACTACCACGACTCCAGACCCCCCCTCTCAATAACCGTTTAAACCCTGACTACATTGACCGCCCACACAGCACCACACACCGCACTAAAGAAAATAGACCACCCCAATCACCGAACACACAAACCAATACATGGTACCAACCATAAACACAACGGTCGCCCCACTAAACTCCCAAATTCCTCACCCCTCCCAACCTCTAATCTCGCAACTTCCCTTAAGCGAACCCAACCTACCATATCCATCATCGCCCTATTCACGACCAAGACTAAGACCATCGACGCCCCATCCCCCTCCCCCAGTAAAACCAACTCTCTTAAAAAACTCCCATCTCACAACATGAACCGTCCAACCTACCACCCCCTACTCCAAACAACCTCCCATCCAACAACCCCCAATACCCCTTTGCGACTATCCCACCCTCTCCCTACATCCCATACCCCTATCCTTATATACTCAGCCCTCTCCACATCTCAACACACACACTAGACTTCAGTGCAATTTACCGTTAAATACAACTCCACCCCATCGTTTCCCCATCATAACTCCCCTCCTCATTAAATACCGGAAACCCCACTCAATTGTCCACCTTTACCCGCCGCGACGACAACCCCTCACATAAACCACCACGCCCAATTCACCCCCTCATCTTCATGGCACCCTAGCAGATCACCGCCTCCACGACCACCGTCCCATATTATTTATTACCCGGAGCTACTTGCCAATCCTACGCACTCCCGACCCACGACTCCCACCATCACCCCTCACTCAACCCATCCCGCCTTGCCGATCGTTTTAGCCCCACAATCCCCAACACCCCTCCACAACCTCGACCACTCCGTAACAAATTAAATGGATTCACATTCAAAATCCCCCCCTGCCACAATTATATGATACAAAGCTCATGCTACTCGTACCCCAGCCACCCAAATTCCTCCGCCCCGCAGGCCAATTTAAAGACATCTAGGCCTTAAGCTCCATCTCGAGTTAAGCAAGACAACCTAACAAAAACTAAAAAAAAAACAGCAGAAGGTGATACCTTACCAACCAAACAGCACCCCGGCATGCGCCCAACTCACACCACACGCGCGCCTGTACCTCATCACAGAGAAGCATCTTCGGGAGCAAAACTAGGACTGAGGTCTAAAAAATGCGAATCTCTCCGTCTTTCCGAGTACGTAATAGGCCACGCCATACTATCCAGCAGTCGTGCTAATCCAGCCTAAACACCACGCGAACCCGATGCTAACAACCGCCCCGGTAAACGACTTCGGACGACCAATCCACCACACAGCTCACAACCTTTGCACCTTCTATTAATTCGCCAACTCCAAATACGGGCGCACACACACCCTCGCATTTAACCATACAAAAAAAACGCTTCCAAGCTCTCGAAAGTCACCCACACTACATCCCAATGCAAATCCTCACCAACCAGTTGTCCCCTCCCCTACCAAAAGCCTCAGTCCCTGCCCCTAACCTCTCTCTCGCCCAGCCTCCTTCCCGTCTATAACCCCTCAACCCCCCGCATACTCCCTGCACTATCACCTACCCGTCGAACACTAACCATTCCCCCCTAATCCTCCTGCCCAGTTAAGAAATTTATTATTTGTTGATCTTCACGACCACTCCCTTACTCTTGAAACACTCCAACCCCCCACACAATATTAGCAACAGTAAACGCCACAACTACGTCTGCGTGCACCATCAAGATTGTCTCTCAAAATCCGGCGCATTTCGCTATCCCCCCCCTAACTCCACATAACGCTCCCCGCTACCTATTATTCCCCCCCAGTCGATTCCCAAATCCCAAACTTAACCTGTCCAACGCCACCAACGTCAAACCATTTCTCCTGCAAAGCCACACACCCACTCCCCCTCAAAACCACCTATCACCTCACCCCCCCTATTAAACTGCTAATCTCATCAATGCAGCTCTACCTTAACCGCCAACCACATTACCTGCCCACGAAGCCCATGCTTCCCTTCCCCACATCTTCCCTCTCCCCCTGCCACGTCAACCTCTTCCATACCCATTTGTCTCTCACCCCACCTGGGGCTCATCACGACAAATGGCGTCGTTGCTGACACACTATTCAGGCGCCTATATTTAACCCCGATCCCTTAAAGAAAAGAAAGGTGTACCTTCAGTGCCCTTTTTATCTTCAAAAGAAGAGAAACCATTTTCTTGTTTTGACCAATTCTCATCAACATTCTTCATATTTTCGCATGCTCATTAGCTATTTAGTGATTCGACGACATTAGCTGTATTGTTTAATCACTTGTTCAATAAAAAATGGCACCTCATATGAATTTTTGAGGGGGAGAGTGTGATAAACTACATGTTGGTTGATGATTTGAAAATGGTCATACGGCTCCTGCACAACATCATTCAGTACCCGGTCCTTACCTTTTGACTCCTAGAAACAATCAGTTCAGGACTCGTAACCACAATCACCTTCTCCAACACTAATGTTACCCACACCAACAAAGAATGACTGGTATTCAATATTTTGCCCTATGTATGATATTCTTTAAATCCTTCACCAAGTGTTGTTACAACCTTTCTTGTAGCGGTTGTTCAAGAACCTGTTTGTTTCAACCAGTTTTTGTTTGTTTTTTGTACAAACTTTATCAACGTAAATGGATCAAGATACACCATCTACTTCTACAAGAACCTCACAAACCACTAAAGAAGAACAATCTCCATGTATACCCTACTAGTGTTGAAGAAAGATGATCATGGTATTGAAGTTGCACACATGGAATAATGAACTGTAATTTGGTCTCCATAATTCCAGAACCTATTCTAAAGAATCCTCTTCCCGATTTGTATCCCAACCAACATGCATTCAGTAAAACAACAAACAAGATCACATTGAAAAAATAAACCAAGGATCATCTCTTGACAAGATTTATTGGTGAATCCATCTTAGACCCGGTATCCACAATGACTCCAACTACAAACTTAAGCCCTGTCCACTACTAAATCACGCTCTCCTCTCTTCAAGTAACACAAAATTTATAAAGATGCATTAACCGCAAAAATGAATCCTGTTGGATTGATGCCAAATGGAAGAGCACCATGATTTGAACATTTGGAGATTTGGAGCTTGGTACCTCGTCCAAGATCAAGTTGATGAATTTTTTTTTACCTTGAATGTTGATCTATAAGGTGAAATTAGATGAACTGGGAGGTGTTCTGAAAAACAAGGCAAATCAAAGCAAAAGGAAAATGGAGTGGTTTGAGCTTTACTTCGTCGGAACAGAATTTCAGCTTGCAGATATCTTCTCCAACCGATAGGAACAAAATAACATAGAATTCTCATGAAAAAGGTTGGAATGCAAAGCATGTCTCTGTAAACGCTGAAAAAGCTAGCAGACGAAACAGAAGAGTTATGGTGGTGATTTCTCCCATGTAATCAATGTAAATATATACAACCAGGAAAACACAAAAAGTATTTTTCATTTTTTTATATAAACTTTTTCAAAAAACAAAATAACAAAATATTAAACCAGAAAACACCAAAAATATTGTTTTTTTCAGACAAGTCTACTGGCATCGATAACATTTACAGATCTAGAAATATCATTCAATAATGTCACGGTCTTTAAATGAAGTTCGAGCAGAAGTTCAAACAGTTTTTCAAAACATGTCTATATAGCTTGCTATTATTTTTGATATGCAACCCGGTTTTCAAAATGAGGAAAGCACGTCGCCAAAAAGACGGCTGTTCCTAACAACGGGTGAAGTAATTCTCCCGTCATGGTTCTTTATAATCCATGCAACTCCGACTTAATATACGCTTCAGTACATTATTTCTTGATCAAGAAGAAAAGTCTTCTAATTATCCAAATAATTTTCCGTCTATGATTCTTCTGAAAATTATTTGTGTTAACCATGGTGGAAAAGGTGATGTCTTTCAAAACTAAATCAATCATCTCAGTCTCTCATCTATTAAAAGATTTTAAAAGAATTTTCTATCACTCAAACAATGTCTACAGCTCTTTAAATAGAAAACGAGACATTATTTGAGGGGGAGAAATGTGTTAATAATTCTTTCAAAACGATCTTTCTGAATAATCAAGGAGTAAACAGAAAAGGTTTGACAATAACAGATCATGATTTAAAGGGGAGTTAATTAATTTTAACTCATTTAGGCTTTAGATGTTATGTGTTTCAACCTTTAGGATTTAGAATGCAACATATAGCAATTAGGAACTTGCTCCTTGTAACTTGTGACTGAAAGGACCTTGCCATTGGTATAAGTTTTATAACCCGAACGATTTTTCTCAAAAATATTGATTTTTTCAATCAAGTTCGGTTTAATCATTTGAAAAGTGTTCTAATCAAATCAGAATCAGTTTTCGACACTACAAACAGATTTTCAAGAAATTTCGACCACTCGAACAAACACAATAGATTTGTCAATAGAATACGGGCTTGTTCGAGGGGAGAAATATTTCTAATTATCTTCATATTCACGGTAGCTTATATGGAAAAGAAGTTTTAAACTTTAACGGATAATAATTAAGGGGGAGTTTAATTTAAAATATAACTCAAGGGCCTTCAGTTGTCATAAGTTAATATCTTTAGGGGCTTAAATATAATTTCAAGATTAGTGGCTAAGCTTAAACTACACTGCGATCATATTAACAACACCTTACATAGTTTTAAAAAGGCTTAGTTTGATTGGAAATAATTAATAGTTAGTTTTAGGAAGCCTAGAAGTTGAAGATGATTTACTGCTATCATGATTAATATTTCCCAATCAATTAATCACTAAGCTCATTTTCAAAGGAGTAAATTGTTGACTAAAGAGGTACACATATGTTTGATAAGTATGATGATTCCTTTAGATAGTCAGTGTCTTGCAAGAAGAAATGTGACATTCAGGACTTAGTTGCCTCAAGTGTTATCATTTCGGCTATTTAGAGGGAATAATTGTGACATCCAAGACTTAGCTAACCTTGGTGTTTCAATTTATATCATCACAACTGTAAGAGAAATACGCTCATCAGAGGCTTAAATTGACTTCGATGTTATGTTCGAATTTTTGGGTACGTCGAATATTTAGGCTTTATATACCATCAAGTCTCTTAAATTCGGCTAAGCAGAAATAATTTTTGCATCTACTCAAGATATGATTGATTGGATCGAGGAAGATAAGACAACTTCCACTAGAGAGTATCAGACGGTCCACAGATCGCGAACAATGGACTAAATGACTGTGCCACTTTCGGTTTAAACATTTCAGGTCCCGTCTCATACATAATCTTGTACATCAATAAGTAGTGTGGTAATCAGTGTTATGTGTCAATTTATGAATTTTTCATGAGTTTCTCGTTAAACTCAAATCCATTTATAAACCCATCATAACTAGACACTAACAGCATCCTCATTAATTAAAGGAGGAGCATATATAAGGTTCCAATATCGGCTTGTATTTAATCGGACATATTTTCTTCCTAAATTTCTAACTTTTAAATCAATGAGTATCCTAATCTCAAAGGGTTTTTGGAAATTTTGATCAGGAGAGAATGTGGATTTATAATATTAAATCTGATTAAAAATTTGATCGATTAAGACTCACAGGTACTTCCTCCCTCATGTGCCAAACAATTTCGAATATCGACGCAAACTGTTGAGGGGGAGCGTTTCAAAATAATCAAAACAAATCAGGTTTACAAAGGCTTTTGATATCTATAACACAAGTACCTTGTTGGAAGAGCGAGTTTGCATACACTAAGAACAAAATAAGAGAAAATAAAAAAAAGAAAAATATTTTTGTAACCGATAATCAAACAAGTGTACGGTAGCTCTCTAGAAAACGCACAAAGAAGCGGAGGAGCGGGTAAGCGCGAAGCTATTAAAAACCTTCTCCTTTCGGGTCGAAGTTCGTCGGATCAACCCTCCTTATACCTCTCTTATAGTTTGTAATCTAAAGGTGAGCCGAATTCACAAGTGACACAACGGTTGATTTTGTTGTTTTTCAATTTTTTTGGTATTTTTGATTACTTGAAAATATTCACAAATGAAAACGATAACTTCACGGGGAAGGGTCTTCAAACACTAATCTTCAAACGTAAACACAATAATCGTTTCACAACCTCCCCGGCAGCGGCGCCAAAAATTTGATCTCTTAAAATTAACTATACTTATATATATAACTTAATATACATATATATATAATTAAAATCAAAATATCAAATGATAAGAGAGAGTAAGTATTCCGTAAGGCTTTTAAAAGATTACTTTTATCCAAAGTAAAATCCAAAAACCTTCCCGGGTCGTTTCCCGACAAGGCGTGAATTGAGAATCGAATTTAAGTTCGTGATCGCGTGTTTGAATGATTCAATGATTTTAATTTGGGATTCTATTTCTACAATTAAAATGCAAGAACAAACAAAAACAAGCATAAAACGAAAGCAATTAAAGATTTAAACTAAAAACGATAACGAGAATCAAAACCCGAGCTTTAAAAACCTAAATTCTACAATTTTAACCTTAAAAATGAAAATTTAATTTTAAACAATCCTAAATGATTAAAAATAATTTTAGAAAAAAGAATTATATTTTTTTGACTTTTAAATATTTTTTATGAATTAAAAACAGTTTTAATCTAAAAATATTAAACTATTTTATAAAAATCTGAGAAAAAAATAGGAAAAGTCATTTGAACAGTTTAGAAGCTAGGAAAAATAAAATGGTGTAACCAGCTTATCACAATAAGCCGGAAATAAGCCAAAAAGGGCTTATAGGCAAAAGGGTGAAAAACACCCTTATATACCAAGCACACCAAGGGTCTTACGAAAAAGACCCAAGGGCGCAGACGGTTAAGTGAGGGTGTGTTAAATGTTGGTTGAATTGAGGTTGAGGTCTCAGGTTCAACCCTTGAGACCTCCCTCAAATCCCAACATTTTTATTTGCAAATTTTTTTATGAAAAAGTTGAACAATACTAAAATAAGCAATTTTTATAAAACAACTTTTTCTAAAAACCACTAATAAGCCAGAAAAGGCTTAAAAAGCTTTAAGGCTTTCTATACTTAACAACTTTTGCAACAAGCTCTAATAAGCTCAAACCTAAGCAAAATAAGCTATAAGTACCTTAAACTTAACCTAATAAGCAAACTTAAACCTAATTTAAACACTTTAATAAGCTGGAAAGCTTAGAAAGCAAATAAGCAGTTTGCTAAAACTGGGAACGAAACAGCCTAAAGAGCACTTTTTGAGCTACTTTTTAAACTAGAAAAGCTATCATCTAAACCTAAAAAAGTTAAAACAAATTAAGCCGACACTACAAGCTATAAGAAAAAGCAATATTTAAATATTTTGAATAACTAACAAGCTAGAAAAATGCTTTTGAAAAAGGAATTTTAAACTAAAATCTATGTTTTTGGTTTTTTCAAGAGTTTTTATAAAAATGACAAAATGGCTTTTGCAGCCCTAATTTTTAACTGTTGTTTTTGGCTTTTTGAAATGAAATGACAGCATTAAAACTTACTTTTAAGACTTAATAAGCTAAAAGAAGACAAATAAGCTAAAACCAGATTAGGGAAGCTGAAAATGACATAACTAACTATTGTTTTTGGCTTTTTGAAATGAAATGACAGCATTAAAACTTACTTTTAAGACTTAATAAGCTAAAAGAAGACAAATAAGCTAAAACCAGATACAATGCTTTGCCTAATAAGCAAAATGAATAAAAAAAAGCTAACTAAATAAGCAAGAAAAGTATTAAAAATCTAAAAGATATAGGACATTTGAACAAACTTATAAGGATAATTGACAGATTTTTAGCTAAATTTCAAGACTTAATAAGCCAAAGAAAAGGCTCAAATCCTAAAACGGATAAACACCTTGACTCAATAAGCACATAAAAACTAAGATTAAGCTAAATCAAACACCTAATAAGCTAAAAATTGAGAATCAAATAGAAAGCATACCCTTAAGACTATCTGGTATGTTATTTGGCTTTTTTTTAGATTTTGACTAATGAAAGTTAAGACTCAAACTTGACAAACTAAAAAAAGAAACTAAAAACAAATTAATACTAGACTTAAATAAGGTGAATGCCATAAAAATTAGTCAAAGATAAGCTATAGTAAGGCTTGATAATATATGCATACTTTAAGCTTAAACCTATTAGCCTTCTTAACTGATTTTGATCAAAGTTCTTAATACAACAAAGGAACTCAAAATAGGCTCAAAATTGATATATTTTTTAAACTCATTTAACATGATCATAACTAAAGTGCATTTGAGAAAGTTCATCAAACATAAGCTGATTAAAAATCCAATTAACTAACATCTTTAAAATTGATTAGCACTGTGTAAACTTATCAAAACAAATTAAACTTAGTAAAATCCACCTAAAGCTGAATTAAGCTGAAGAAATTGACTAAATTGCCAAGAACAACCTAAACAGTCTTAACCAAGGTTAAGACTCCTTATGCCAAACACCCTTTTAAATTTTTGAAAACTTATTTTAGCTTAAAACAGATTATTAAATCTTATAGAAAGTAAACACAGATTGAGCATAAACAATATAAAGATCATTTAAGCATTTAACTCACTCAATAAATCACACAAACAATAAGTAAACATAATAAGCTGTTAATGGCAATTTCAAATAGTTTATATAAAAAAATTCAAACAAAGAACTTTTAAGCTATAACATAAACAAGAAAAGCATTTATAAAGATAGATTAAGCTAGAATAAGAAATAATAAGACTACAATAAGCAGACATAAGCAGTAATAAGAAAATGACATAAAATTAAGCAAAAATGGAAAATGAAGCTGACCTTTTCCTTTGCTAAAACAAGGACTTAAAAAGAATTCCCTAAAAGCTCAAGGACTCCACTTATTGTCAAATAAGCTGAATCCAAACCCATAAGCTCATCCATGGCTAGCTTATCATCCAACAAGCTAAAAATCTAAATTTTGATTTGAGTGTATAAAACAGAAAACTCAGTGACTTATAAGAACTTAAAGAGCTTATAAAAATTTGACTTGGAAACAGTTTTTAACATAAAAAGCATAAGAGTAAAACAAGTTAACGTAAAACCTTAAAAACTGAAATTTTCATTAAACATTAAAAGATTACAATGCTTGAAAGGAAAGTACAGTTTAAAGTAAAATAAGTAAAAACAAGGCTACACTACTACTAAAAACTACTTTTCTTTTACAAATGAAATCCTAAGCTTATTTATAGAAAAATGAAGATGCATGGGACTTGAACTTGTGTTTGTTGTGTGAGAGGAACAAAAGTCTTCATCCCAGCCTTCCATTCCATCTTTGGCTCCTAGCAATGCATCACAACCCTTGATTTGAACTTGGTATCTTCAACCAATGAAAAAGTAGAGGATTGCCAAGGTGGCATGGACTGTTGTGGTGTGGGGTGGTGATGTGGGGTTCGTGGGTTTTGGGGAAGAGGAGAAGTGAGAGTGATGGGATGAAAGAGATGGATGAATAGTTATTTGGGAATAGCGGGAAATGGTTTTGGGTGTTTGATTTTATAACGGGTTAAGGGGGAAAGGTATAAAAGAGGGTAACAGGGTTAGGTTGTTAGGGACTAACTTTGTAATGAGTTTAGGGTATAAGGGTTAACGGTGTTAGTCCTCAAGGATTAACGGTCTAATGGCATAGGGACTAGCAGTGTTAGTCCTTAAGGACTAACGGTGTAAACGGTTTTAAGGTGTATGGTTAACGGGTGTTATGGTTAAATGGGGTAAAGGGGTAAAAGGGTTAACGATTGTTAGGTTAAGTATATTAGGCTGGTGGATTGGTTTTGGGCCGGCTAATATTTGTTTTGGACTTTGACTTTTTAAATACTATAAGACTTATAGTAAAGGCTAAATGGGCTGACCCGACCTATTAGATGGGTGCGGGTTGGTCCATTTAAGATGCCACGTCCTCGGCTTTGATCTTTGATTTTGACTTTGACTTTGACTTTTCACGCTCTTTTCAATCTCGTGCTCGGGTTTTGCTTAGTTTTGGGCTTCATTTTTGTCCTTAGTGAATATCCTTACCTGCAACAGTACAAAAAAGCAAAAACACACATATATTTGGCATTTTATGTCCGTTTTTGGTCATTATTGGTCATTTTAGCACATTTAATTAGGTAAAAGGTATGTGTAATTAAGTACTTATTTTTTTTACACTTTATATTACCACGATATAGAGAAAATTTCTTTTTAGAAAATTTAAGTATAAATTTGAACTAAGACTAAATAAATTATTGTTATCGACTACATTAATAAAGCTTCAAAAATCGTTGATTTAAGTTTAATTTTCGAAAATAGCACTTATTATTAGTGGGTTATGAGCTTATGGGAGAAAAAGCCACAAACTATACTTATGAGCTTGTATGATATCTAACTAATATTTGTTTAGCATCTAACTCATAATTAACTCTATCATTTCTCGTTCTTCGCAAATTTAAAATCTTTAATAAAAAGATCCATGAATGCTTAGTCAAATAAACTAGCTTAGACAAGTTTATAAAGGTTAAGGGACAAAGCTAAGAGCTCAACACGCTCGATCGAGTCAAAATTTATTCTTATTCTACCCAGCAGGAAAGTCAAACATTGTGACAAAACACTTATTTTATTTTTGAAAAATTTTAAATTTTTTCATTTTTTGGTATTTTGATGGTAAAAACGGGATTACGTGAAAACAACGACTGCATGCACACTCAAATCGATAAACCCCCCCATACTAGAACTAAACATTGTCCTCAATGTTTTAAGAATGGTCTCTACGTAAATCTAAAGCTGTTTATTAAGTATGCTCAAAGATAAACGTTAGTCAATAAGATTTAGGATAATGGATTCCCATAATCATGCTAAGGATTAAAGCTCGAGTGGACGAAGGATAAAACCATGAGCACGAGAGTCTTCAAAATCCGGGGCAATCTTGGACATAAAACACAAGCCACAAAACACGAGAAAGGAAGAGGCGAGCCTCCTCACAACACACTTATTTATTAATACTACTACTAGGATAAGCATAGGTTGCCACCCACGAAGCGCTTATTTTTGTTAACCGAGTCTTGAGCCTGACTCGATCCCCCATACTTAAGCTGGTCAAGAATGATAGAAATGGAGAAACAAAACATCCAAGATAGGAATGTTCCCTCCATAAATCATCATCGGGATTTCAAAAAAAATCATAAATGAGCTGGAAAGCTTTAAAGCCCCGATGAGATAAGAGATGGGGAGATTTCTCCTCTGTTGAAGCAAGAATACCAGGATTGAAAACTTTGTCCTTATTTTCGGATGAAAATGGAAGCAAAGGGTCAATCACTGGACAAAGAGAAAGGGTGGGTTGGGTGGGTAAAATTCTAGGCTTAAGAACATAACGTTCACAAATATCATCCACTACTTTTACAGTCAAAATTCCCGTATCGGGCTCAGCATCAAAGTAAATTCCATCATCATCCGGTGGTTTCGCCGGAGGACGAGGAGATGATGGATCATAATAACGATCAAAGTGAAATGACTCATTTTCAGGCAGTGAAAGGGAATCATTGTTAAGCAATTCTTCAAGAATATCCCCTTCTGAGTCATAGTCGTCATTCTTAATACCCGGTGGTATCGAGTCATCCGGAGCAAGAAAAATATCAATCTCCTCCATAAGAGAGTCACTACCCTCAACGGGGATAGGAGATGGAGAGAAAGACTTGATTACAACATTAGAATTTTTAGAATTAAGTTCTTCCGAAGGTCGAGGAGATGAATTATCATACAACAATTTCTCAACAAGACGAATTTCTTCCTCTGGATCAAAGTCGGCTTCATCAATTTCTGGAGAAATCAAATCGATATGAGCGAGTTCACCGGAGAACTCCTCAAGAAGAGAATCAAACTTAGGAGAAATAACTATCGAAGTATCTCGATTAAGCAAAGATTCTATAAGATCAGACTCTGCTTTAAAGTGATGCGGATTTATCTTAGTAGAAATGATTTCTTCATCAAAAAGAGGGTTCAAATAAATTTTGAAATTTTCCTTCGAAACGTCCTCATCAGAAAATGACTCGTCATCACTAGAGGTAGAATCGCCGTAAGAATCAAAGAGAGGATTAGAAAAAGTCGTAAAATCATCACAAACAGGCACATCATACTCACTTTTAATATCGGATAAATCCTCAGACTCACTTGGGGTTAGGTTAAGGTCCTCAACACTAGACTTATTTTCTTCGTCCGATTCCCTTTCCGGAATAGTGTCAAGATGCTCATCCTCCATTATGAGAGAGTCCGTAATCGAAAAGTCGGGTGTGATTGCAATAGGGGAATTCTTATAATATTCCCTTACTTGAATAGTATACTCCTCGTCATCATCATCATCAAAAATAGGACACTTCCAATATGGAGTAAAAATTTAGCTGCCTGCTCTTCTTGTTTTAGTTTCATTTTATTAAGAATTTGCAAATCATTAAGAAGTTTAAGTAGCAATTCTTTTACCTTCTCAGGTTGATTTGGCCCTTCTTCCAAAGCTTGCTTAACTTTAAGAAATCTCTCCTCAACTAGCGCTAAAGCCATGCACTTTTCTTTAGGAGGTATATGATCATACTCCTTTAGAAAGACTTGTATAGCGTTCATTAGGTTTTCTCTAGCTTGCAACATTTCCGTACTCGTTGCTTGAGGAGGTTGATGAATGACGAGAAACTGCGGGGGTTGGAATTGGTCAAAACTGAAAGAATTAGAATTATAGCAATGATTAGGTTCATAGAAATTTTGGTTCAACGGTTGACACTGAAAAGTATCATGAGGACCTCACAGTTTTCACAACAAAGATATTGTTGTTGAAAATTAGGTGAAGTTTGTAAAAAATTATCAAAGTCTTGATTGTAACACGGGTCCGGATTAGAGATAAACGAAACTTGAGGCGGACAATCGTAACCATAATGAGCATCGTTCCTACATAACTCACAAGAATACGTCTCGTACTGGGGTTGTGGAGGGTAGTCGGAAAAATTTAGAGAATCATTGTAAGAATACGGAGTTGGTTCATAAGTGAATAAATTTTCAGCTTCCGAAATACATCCTAAACAAGGTACCCCTCTATTACAATATCCACACCGCTCGCAAGTACAATATCGACAAGGTTGATCATCAACTGGATTTCCGCAGCCGAAACAACTACGTTGTTCGAATGACGACATTATAATTAAACAATTTGAGATTAAGAAGAATATTTTTGAATTTTTTATGTATTTTAAACAAGAAAAATATTTTTGGGACCGATACATCAAATGTGCACGGTAGCTATCTAAATTACTCACAAAGAAGCGGAGGAACGGGTCAGCGCGAAGCGTAAAAAACCTTTTCCTTTAGGGTCGATGTTCGTTGGATCAACCCTCCTTATACCTCTCTTATAGTTCGTAATCTAAAGGTGAGCCGATTTAACAATTGACATCATGGTTTCTGTTTGTTGTTTTTCAATTTTTTTGTATTTTGATTACTTGATAAAAATAAAATATTTTTATTTTTATATTTTTATAATAAGAAGAAAACATTCACAATTGAAAGTGATAACTTCACGAGGAAGGGTCTTCAAACACTAATCTTCAAACGTAAACACGATAATCGCACACACCTCCTCGGCAGCGGCGCCAAAAATTTGATAAGCTAACTTTATAGCCTATATAATACATACTTAATATATATTTAATATATAACTAATAGCCAAAATATCAAATAATAAGAAGAGTAAGTATTCCGTAAGGTTTTTAAGAAAATTACTTTTAACCAAAGTAAAGTTCAAAACCTTCCGGGTCGTAGTCCCAACGAGGCGTGAATTAAGAATCGTGATTAAGTTTGTGATCGCGTGTTTGAATGATCAAAGATTTGATCTTTAGGTTTGGATTCTATTTATACTAAAAAACTGCAAAAACAGATAAAGGCAAGCTAAAAACTAAAGCAATTAAGATTTAAGCACGAAAACGATAACGGTAATCTAATATCAAGCCTTAAAAACCTAAATTATCAAATTTTAACCCTAAAAATACAGATTTAATTTTTAAAATTCCTAAATGATTAAAAATAATTTTAGAAAAAAGAATTATATTTTTTTGACTTTTATTTATTTTTTTATGAATTAAAAACTGTTTTAATCTAAAATTATTATAAAAAATATTAAACTAATTTATAAAAATCTAAAAAATTAGGAAAAGTACTTTGAACAATTTAGAACTTAAGAAAAATAAAAGGGTTTGACCAGCTTATTTGAATAAGCTGGAAATAAGCCCAAAAGGGCTAAAAGGCAAAAAGGGGAAAAAAACACCCTTAAATACCAAATGCCTCAAGTGTCTAACAGAAAAGACCCAAAGGCGCAGATGGTAGAAGTGTGGGTGTTAAAGTGTTGGTGAGTTAAGGTTGAGGTCTCGGGTTCAAACCTTGAGACTTCCCTATACTCCCAACATTTTTATTTTGTAATTTTTTTTATCAAAAAGCTAAACCAGGCTAAAATAAGCACTTTTTATAAAGGCACTTTAACTGAAACTTATTAATAAGCTAGAAATAAGCTACTTAAAGTGATAGATTGAAAACTTGACATCTAAAGTTATTTAAGCTAACTGCTTGAACATTTTAGGACTACATAAGCAACTTAAAGACTAATAAGCTAAAATAGATACCTAGCTAGACTTAAAAAGCAACTAAGAATAAAAATAAGCAAAACCAAATAAGCAGAAAGGCCAGAAATACAAATAAGCAGTTTTGGCTAAAACAGCTAAAAACAGCATATGAAGGCATCCTTAAGCTAAAGTTTAACCTACCAAACCAAAAGGCTAGACCTCAAAAGTTCCAAACTAGTAAAGTTCAACCTATAAGCTACTACAATAAGCAAGATTTAAACATTTTGAAACACAATTAAGCTAGATTAAAAGCTAATAAAAATGACAGTTCAGACATATTTCATGGTTTTGGTTTTTAAGCTTTTCTAAAAGAAAAAGCAAAACTGCAGCCCTAAATTTAAGCACGTAAATAAGTTTTAAAACCCAAAATAAGCTCAAACAGATTGAGCTTATACACCAATGAACTTATACAATGATTTTCAAAACCTAAGACTAACTTTAACTAATCTAAATTTGTGATTGAAAAGTGATGTTCAAACTTTTAACACTTGAAACCTTAACTTGACAGATTAGCACTTAGAATTCCATATGACAATTGCAACACTTAGGACTTCTAATCTGATGCATATAGAGATCAAAATGGAGCATAAAACAACACTAAAATGCAGCTTACAAAAAGCTTAGCATATAAGCTGATTTTAAAAGCTTTAAACCCACAGTTTTAAGACATTGATACAAAAAACTTTGAAAATAGGTTTTGACCCTAAAAACTTTTGAAAACTGAGCAAAAGCACTTAAATAAGCTTAAGAAAGTTAGATTTTAAACCAAAGTGAGCTCAAACATCATTAACCTATGTTAATGCTGCTTGACCTAAACACCCCTTTAAATTCTCAAAATTCATTTTAAACTTGAAACAGACTTAGAAAACTTATAAAAACTAAAAACAGATTAAGCATAAGGTTAAATAAGGACAAATAAGCAATTAGAACACAGAGACATGCACTTCAAATAAGCAAATAAGAATGAGCAGTTTAAAGCTATTTAATGGCATTTTTAACTCAAAACATAACTAAACGATATCTAAGCTATAAGCAAGCATAAATAAGTCATAAACAACATATATAAGTAATAATAAGCATATATAAGCGGTTAAAATAACATGAAACAGAATAAAGCTATAAAGATGAAAATTAAAACTTACAAAGTCCTTTGCTAAAACAAGGACATAAATGCTCTTTAGAGCTTTGTCTACAAGCTAGTAAAACTTTATAAGCCCTTCTAAATCTGGCTTATCTTCCATATGCTTTTTAGTGATTTTTTGTGAAAACAGCTTAAACTCTATAAGCTATGGAAAAGCTTATATAGATTAAGTAAAACAGCTAAAATATAAGAGAACCAAAGCTTATTGAAGCTTATCAAACCATTTTTCAAAACATAAATTGTATTAACATAAAAAAATAGAATTTTAACATAAAAACTCAAAATTTCATTAAACCTTAAAAAACATTACAAGACTTTAAAAGAAAGTTACAATAAGCTAATTTAAACTAATATAAGCTAAAAATTACAATAAAAAGATGATTAAAAACTAGAGATGCCCTAATGGCCCTATTTATAGATGAAGGAGAAGGTTCTAGGTCTTGGACTTGTGTTTCTTTTGTGAAAGGAATTGGGAGTGTTCTCCATGCCTTCAATCTCAACCTTTGATTTCCATTTGTGCTTCTTTGTGCTTCATTATAACCCTTGATTTCATCTTGTCCAATCAACCTTCAAGGGATTACCAAGGTGTCTTGTCTTCATCTAGGGGAATAGGTTAAAAAGGTTTTGTTGTGGTTTGCAGGGTAACATATGAAGAAGGAGAATGAATAGTGAGATTTGGCAGAAGAGTGTTTTAGGTTTATTTGGGTAAAGGGTTAACAGCGTTAAGGGTAAAACAAGGGTGTAGGGACTAACGGTGTAACTCCAAGGGACTAAATGTGTTAGTCCCTAAGGACTAATGGTGTAAACGGTTATAACGGGTGTTAGGATGCTATGGTTTGGCTAATGGGCTTATATTTTGGGCCGGTTGTAATGGTTTTGGATTTGGACTTTTGATTTAATAGATAAGTTTAATGGGTTTACTCGGCCCATTAACTTGGGTACGGGTTGGCCCAATAAGATACTCATGTCTTCGGCTTTGACTTTTCACGCTCTTTCCAATCCCGTGCTCGGTTTTTTCGGTTTTGGCTTCGCTTTTTTCCTTTAGTAAATATCTGTTACCTGCACAAAAATATTTTAGTCATTTTAGGCTCGTTTTATTAGGTAAAAGGTATGTGTTATTAAGTACTTACCACCTTCTCTATTTTCCGCTGACTTTACTTCGGCTGGTGGAACTGATCCTGCCACTGGTGGCTTTACGTATCTTACTGGTAGTGATCTCTTTGTTGGTGGTATCCGCACCGTTATCGACCCTAAATCTAATCTTCAAAAAGTTTACGTTCCTCAATGGAACGTAACGAATGGGTCCCGTCTTGATGATGGTGACGTTTGCCGCGAGATGGTTGACGAGTTCGCTCCCCCTAATTTTTTTGCATCTGTTCGCGGAATGGAACATGACCAACTCTTTACTGAGTTTAATGTCGGGGCTGCTCGCCAAATGTCTTTCAGTGCTGAAGTACGGATGCATGTTGAGTACAATATTAGAGAGAGAAGGAGATTGAAGTCTGTTGTTGAGGAGAAATATGCATTGCTAAAGGCCAGGGGTGAAGAAATTAGGAGTCTCAAGGCACAGCTGTTGCTGAAGGAAGCAGAGGCTACGAAGGCCATTCGCCTTCATGCCGAAGCTTCTAAGTTTGAAACCATTAAGAAATCCCTTCAGGGAGAGGTGGAGGCTTTGAAGGAACGTAACACCACCCTTGAGAAGGAGAAAAATGATTTGGACGTGAAGGTGACTGATCTTACGGCTTCGGTTGCGGTTAGGGAGCGTGAGGTTGCTGATTTGGATACCCAGCTTACTTCCGTCAAGTCCCAAAATGACAACCTTGTGGATCGGGTACATACTTTTACACTTGGTTTTCTTTTATGTTTTTCTCCTTTCTCCCTTTTTTTATTTTCTCATCTGTTTGTTTCCGTATGATTGTAGGTTTATGAGCTGGATGTATCTTCTGCCGAACTTCAAGAAAAAGTCACGGTGTATGAGAGTTGTACGGAGCAACTTGAGAAGTTTCAATATGAGCGGATGAAAGTTATAAACGACAAGTTTGATAAGTTGTACACTGATTTTGTAGAAATGGCCCTCCATTTGGAAGAGAAATTCTATCCGCATCTTTTGACTACCATTTTCAGTCGCCGATGGCTTCTTACCCATGGCATGGAGCTTGCTATCTATAAATGCCTAAACTCTACTGAATATCTTTCTGCCCTTGGAGCGGCTATTGGTAAGGCTGTCGAGAAAGGCATGCAAGATGGATTATCTGCCGAAATTACCCATGGCACGGAAGGTAGATCTTTGGCAGATGTTGTTGCGTATAACCCATCTGCGGAAGCTGATTATATTTCTGCCTTGCAACGTCTTCAAAGTGTCAATTTCTCCTTACTTGCGGAGTTAAGGTCCAACAAAGATGCTAGTATTGATACTCTTATGAACATGCTTCGCCTGGAAGACACTCTTGCTGAGAGATTGGGCTTGACTGAGTCGCAACCTCATGTTGATAAGCTAATGGTCCCCATTCATCATTTACCGAACCAGGTTGTCGTTGGTGCTTCTGCTTTGTCACTTGCCTTTGACGTTTCCTGTTCCCGTGTCCGAAAGATCAAGGAAAATATTGCCAATCACAAATCAGCTCTCCGTGACGTCTTTGTTTCTTTGGCTGAGCCTGTCTGTTATAGCTTTAACAGGCACGGAGGGTACTTTCGGCGTTGTGCCTGCTACTGCTGACACTACCACTGCTTTGTCTATCACCTTTGCTTCTGCCAGTACCGTTACTCCTATTTCCGTAGATGATTATGAGGTTACAGGTACGAATGATCAGACATCTACTAATGAGAATGTTAGTGGTAGGAATGTTAATCTTTTTCCCAATGTTGATGACGCGGAGTTGAATGTTCCTAAATGACTCTTTCATTTTCTTATCTTGTTTTGCTAAGATAGTTTGTCGTGACCGTGTGTGGTCTCTTTGTTACAGCCTTTTGCATGTATACAATATTTCTAACAATTTTTATCCGTTAGGTATTGCGGTCGTTTGTGACCTTTTTGATGCGGTAAGATGTACTTTATGCAATTTTAATGCTTAATATGCTTCTGCTATTGTTTTAATATCATAATGATATGTTTACCCTGATAGTCTTTGTTTGAATATTTTTGGGTTATTCTCCCTATACTGGGTTTGCAATACCTCTTATGTATACTTGAGTTAATTTTGAGGTTACTCACCCTTTTGTTACACGGAATAACATTGATTGGGTCGTGCCCTATTTCGTGCGCGTCTTAACCACATAAAAAGAATAACTTTGCAAAGTAAGGAATAAGAAACTTAAAGGAACATTTGTGAAGGTAGCTAGGCTTCACTTTTATTAAAAAATTTAAAAGACATTACAATGTATAAATAAGATAAACTAAAATGCATTACCCCCACTGCGGAGTCCGCATGGGTGAGTTGCTTACATTTTGTGAACATAACACTTCTTGAGGTTGCTGATATTCCAAGTCCGCGAAAGTTGCTTTCCGTCACGGTCTCTTAACTTATATGCTCCATTTCCAAGTTCTTCTGTTACCTCGTATGGTCCTTCCCACTTGGGCCCTAGCTTCCCAGTGTCTTCTGCCCAGCTTGCATCGTTGTTGCGGTACACAAGGTCTCCCGGTTTAAAACTTGTATTTCGAACTTTTGAGTTATAGTATTTTTCCACTTTTGCTTTACTCTTAGCTTCACGTATTGCTGTTTCCTCTCTCCTTTCTTCCAAGAGATCAAGGTTGATTTCCAAAGCTTCATTGTTTTGCACCAAGTCCACTTCCGCTGCTCTGAGTGTAGGCATGCCAATCTCTGCCGGGATGACCGCTTATGTTCCATATGTTAATGAGAATAGGGTGTCTCCATTGCTAGACTTTATCATTGTGCGGTGCACCCACATAACATGGGGGAGCTCCTCCATCCAGTTCTTGCTTCTTGCATCCAATCTTGCTTTCATTTCTTCTTCGAAGCTGCGATTTGCTCTTTCTACTAGGCCATTGGTCTGCGGATGCTTAACAGAAGTAAAATGTTGGCGGATACATAGTTTTTCGCACCAATCCTTAAATGGATCATCTCGAAACTGTTTTCCATTGTCTGAAATGATCTCTCCAGGGAGTCCGAATTTGCAGACAATATTATCCCATACAAATTTTTTGATCTGATTGCCAGTAATGGTTACGACCGATTTTGCTTCAATCCATTTTGTGAAGTAATCCATGGCTACTATTAAGAATTTGACTTTCCTTGGCCCTTCCGGAAAAGGTCTGGCTATGTCAATTCCCCACTTGTAAAATGGCCATGGAGATGTAATTGGGGTTAGCTTCTGCTGCGGATTCCTTGGGACGGGTTTATGAACTTGACAGTCTTGGCATGCTCTTATTAATGTCCTTTGCGTCTTTGTGCATGGTAGGCCAATAATAACCGGTCCGCAAGTCTTTAGCCACGACGGATCATGTGCCTGCATGCATGCTACAAGATCCTTCACGTATCTCTCTTAGAACATAGTTGACTTGAAGTGGCCCTACGCACCTTAGCCGTGGGCTGAAAAAAGATTTCATATAAAAGGTCCCATTAATTATGGCAAACCGCCAAGACTTGCGTCTTATTGCCCTTGCTTTCTTCATATCCGTTGGTAGAGTTCCCTCCGCGAGATATTTGAAAATAGGAGTCATCCAGGTGTCTATTTCTTCTTCTACCACCGCTAATATTTATATTTCACTGATGGACTTTTCTTTTAACTCTTCGACCAGTACTTGCTTACTTAAGTGCGCAAAGCTTGTGGAAGCTATTTTGCTTAGAGCATAGGCTTTTTTATTCTCACTTCTAGGGATTTGTTTAATTGAGAATGCCTTGAAGCTTCTTATAAGTGTTTTTACTTTTTCCAGGTAACGGATCATGTCATCCTCTTTTACAGCATACGTTCTGTTCACTTGATTAACCACTAGACGTGAATCCACATTTACTTGAAGGTTTTTCATACCCATTTGTTCCGCTATCCTTAGTCCAGCAATCAAAGCTTCATATTCTGCTTCGTTGTTTGTTGCATCAAACCTAAATCTTAAGGCATAAGTGAACTTTATCCCTTCTGGGTTTGTGAGTATTAGTCCTGCTCCGGAACCATCTGTGCAGGAGGATCCGTCCGTAAACAAAATCCATGGTTCAGGGAGCTTTTCTTCCACTTCCATCAGAGTATCCGAAGAGTCCTCTTCTGGTCTTTCGACTATGAAGTCTGCTAATATCTGTCCTTTGACTGATACTCTAGGTCTGTAATGTATTGCATATTCTCCTAATTCAATCCTCCACTTCTGTAGCCTTCCTGCTACTTTCGGTCTTGATAATATCTGTTGTATAGGTTGGTTAGTGATTACTATAATTGGATGTGCTTGAAAATACCTTTTTAGGCGCTTACTAGCATGTACTAAGGCCAGCACTAACTTTTCCATTGACGTATAGTTTAGTTCCGGACCTCTCAATGCCCTGTTGACAAAGTAGATGGGCATCTGTTTAGCTTCCCTTTCCATCATCAGGACCGCGCTTACCGTCTCTTTTGCTGCGGCCAAGTAGACAATAAGCTCTTCTTTTTCCATTGGCTCCTTGAGTATAGGGAGCTCAGCTATTAGCTGCTTCATTTGCTTAAACTCCTCTTCAGCTTCCGTGGTCCAATGGAAATCACTTTTCTTCATGCATTTTTTTAAAGTTTTAAAGAACAGTAATGATTTCTCTGCTGATTTGGCCAAGAGCCTATTCAGGCTTGCGAGTTTTCCGTTTAACTTTTACACGTCTTTTAAGCATTTTGGGGATGGGAGACTTAGGACAACATCCACCTTATCTGGGCATACTTTCAACCCCTTAGTGTTGACTTTGTACCCTAGGAACATTCCTTCTTCTACCCTAAAGGTACACTTTTTAGGGTTTAGTTTCATGTTAATTTCCCTTAGAGTTTTAAATGTTTCTTCTATGTCTCTGACTATCTCGTCTTTCGTGCGGCTTTTGATGACAAGGTCGTCCACGTACACTTCCAGATTTCTGCCAATCTGTTTGTGGAACGCTTTATCCACCAGACGTTGATAGGTTGCCCCAACATTCCTTAGACCAAAAGGCACCTTCGTATAGCAGAATATTCCCTGGCTTGTGATGAATGCGTTTTTTTCTTCATCTTCCTTTGCCATTTGTATTTGATGATAGCCTTTGTATGCGTCTAAAAAGCATTTGAAAGGGAATCCGCATAAGGATTCCACCCTCCAGTCTATTTCCGGTAGCGGATAATCGTCTTTTGGGCATGCTTTGTTTAGATCTTTGAAATCAACGCACATCCTCTAGCTGTCATCATGCTTTTTTACCATTACTGGGTTAGACAACCAGTCATGGTAGTATACTTCCCTCATTATTCCTGCCTCCACGAGTTTCCCAACTTCTTCTTGTATTGCATGGTTTCTGTCGGCTGCTTGCCCTCTTTTCTTTTGTCTAACCGAAGAACATCCCTCTCGCACGTTTAGGCGACGTTCCACAATGTGTCTTGGGACGCCCGTCATATCCGCAGGCTTTCAGGCAAAAATGTCCAAGTTGCGCTCGAGTAGACCACACAACTTGTTGCGGCCTTCCTCGGTGAGGGTGGAGCCAATCATTATTGTTTGTTCTGAATATTTTCTGGTTTATTGCTACTTTAACTCTTTCTTCTTTTATTGGCTTGGTAGCTGATGGGGTCCCTTCAGGTCCGAAGACCATCGCACATTCCAGCGGGACCAACTTGCTACTTTTTAGGGTAATTACTCCTCCTTATACCGGGATCTTTAGCATTCCGTGAGCTGTCGACGGAACCGCTTGTAATTTTCTGACTCTTGGTCTTCCAATAATCCCATTGTACGAAGATGGTGATCTTACAACCACAAAATTCATCCAAGCCGAAGCAGAGTGTTCTTCATCTCCAATCTTAACCAATAATTGTATTTGCCATATTGGCCGTATTATCTCGCCACTGAATCCAATCAAAGGGGTAGGACCAGTATCAATTGGTTTTTAATTTCCAGACGGAGTCGGCTAAAGCAATGCTCATATAGAATTTCTGAGGCTGATCCGCCGTCCACGTATATACGGTGTATACAGTGGCCTCCTATTTCCGCCTCGATTATCATTGGACCTTCTGTTCCTTCATCTTCCCTTAGGGGTGGAAAAAAGATTTCTGCATTAAGAGAGGAACTCTGTGTAATCCTTTGTCTAGCCACCCTTTCCCAAGGTTGAACCATTAGGATAGCTTACGCTTTATCTTTCCCAGAAGTTTCTCCTTTCTTTGTCACCTTAGGTTGTTTCTTTCCGTTGTTCTGTTTGAGCTCTTTGATCAAATGTGACAGCTTTCCTGCTTTGAGCATTTCTTCAATCTGTTTCCTCAGGTGCATACATTCGTCTATTTTATGCCCTACTTCACCATGAAACTCAAAAAATTTTGCATGGTTCTGTTCTCAACCAGGGTTGTCATTGGTGGCGGAGCTTTGAATTTTCCTTTGTCTAAAGCGAAAATTTCTTTGGAATTTTTGTGAGTAGTGTAAACCGATCTTGCTTCCTTTCTGACCTTTGTTGGTTCCGGAAGCCTCCTTTTTAAAATTTTGCTTTTGGTTACCCTCATGGTGTTTCCATGGTGGAAACGTTTTCTTCTGTTCGTGATTTGAGGCTGCCACTTCCCCCCTGAGGAAAGATTTGGTAACTCTCATTATTTCGTTAACTGTTTTTGGGATTTTGTCATGGAGACGTTTGATGAGTTCAGGGTTTGTGATTCCATGCACGAATCCAGAGATTCTCATGCACTCTCGTGCTCCTTTG
Organism: Tanacetum coccineum; assembly: GCA_026074375.1. Lineage (NCBI taxonomy): Eukaryota > Viridiplantae > Streptophyta > Magnoliopsida > Asterales > Asteraceae > Tanacetum > Tanacetum coccineum. Next base: position 30,492 of record BQNB010050680.1, read on the forward strand.
ACATCCCTGCTTTTCAGTTTATACCTTTTCACAAAGTCTTCGGTAGACTCTCCCTCCCGCTGTTTGATGTTATGGATCTCTATGGGATCTTTAATGCACTTCTTCTGTTGGAGATAATATTCTAGGAATGCTTTCTTCAGATCATCATAAATATCTATTGATTTAGACGAAAGGTCATCAAACCATACTCTCGCGTTTCCCATCAACGTAGAGTTAAACATGTGACACCAGGTTGGTATAGCCCACCGTTCTGTTTTTGCTGTCGCTAGAAAGATTTTTAAGTGATCCTCCGGATCTTCACTTCCGTCATACGTCTTGATATGGCTGGGCATTCTTGTTTTTGGGAAGTCGAAGTAACGGATTCTAGGTGTAAAAGGATCTACTTCCTCACATACCCATGGCTGGGATAAGTCGTCCTTCTCCCTGCATGATTTCTTCTTCTTTGATCTTGACTTCCGGTACCCGCCTCTGTTATCCTCACTATCTGAGAGAGCCTTTGTGTATCTTGAGTGGGAGCGTTGGCTGTAGCTGTCTGAGCGTGCGGACACACTCTTTCCTCTACTTCATAGCCTTTTGAACACGCCCTCTTCTTTCAACTTTTGCCTTAGTGATCTCGACCGCTCACGTCTTATTCTTGAAAATACACTAGGTCTTGGGCTACGAGAGCGCCTAGATCTGTGCCTTTTCTAATGTTCCTTGGTGCTCATCGTTTTTGACTCAGAATACCGAGATGTTTCGGAACATCCCTCGAAGTTAAGCCGGGCTTTTAGTTCTTTTAGTTTTTCACTTTTTTCTTTCTCCCGATTAAACTTCTCAGCCATGATTGGTAGCAGTTAGTTATAATTTTTATCGCAATATTCTCGAAGGGATGCGTCGGACGCGGGCCCACCTCGGTCTTGTGGAGTTGCTTCTTTTCCTTTCCTAACCGTATTTCGTACGACAGACGTGGGTTGGCTAGGAACGGATTATTCATGATTGCTCATGGTGAGTATTTTAGTAGAACGCAGTTGTATTCTGGTCTCACGGATGGCGCCAACTTGTTAGTACACAAAATGTGATGGGTTGGAAAGATGGATCTGATGCAGTTATTGGACTGGGCCAATGATAATATCTTGTACTAAATAAAGTAATAAGATGATTTCCTGCACAATTAAAGGTAAACCGTTAGCCTTATCGTGGGGACGGACCCTACGATTGGACTCCGGCGTAAGAGTAAGTAAACATATTTGTCAGAGAATGTCAGAGTATGTGTGTGTGAAATATGGTTAGAAAATCATACCTTGTGGGGTGTCAGAGTCCCCTTTTTATAGGTGAGCAAAATATTAGGTTTTCCTAGTATTTCGCTTATTTCTGTTAGTGGGCCGAAGTGGGACCCTTATCGGGCAAGGATCCGTTTATAATCGTGACTTGCGGACTTAGGCTTGCCTGGCGGACTTCCACTGCCTTGTGGAAGCGACCTCTGGAAGCCTTTCGTCCGTCTTGCTGCCTCTGGACCGTAGCCAGTTGGTATGGGCTTAATTTTGGTCCATTGTGCCTTATGATTGTTTTATTGGGCTTAGGGCCCATGCATGACTTATGTAATCCAGGCTCAAAGACCTGCTACACGTGTTATACGTCATCACTTGTTATTTGAGACATATAGTTATACCTTAATACAGAGTAAATGTTAATAAGACTAAAACCAAGATGCCTATGTGTGTAAAAAAAAGTGGATGCCAACAACTCTTCCATGTCCTTTCATAGCTTCGCTCATGGCTGTCGCATTTGTTGTTAATAAAAAACTAGTTATGAGTTTCGTGTATGTGGGATTTAAACATGAATCAAATTTATTTTAAAATTTGAGTGTAATATACGAGCATCTTAGAATTTAGTAGTATATAATTTTTTGAATGTGATATTACACGTGCGGGGTTCAAACTATAAGTATAACTAGTAATTATGTTTTAACTAAATTTAGTAGTATATAATCTTAAGTTTGGTATTACAATTAAATTAATTTATCGTTGAAATACAATGTGTGATATATGGTTGTCGAGCTACGAATGTATATCTTTCATTGCAAATAAAGGAAAGTTTTTTATTTATACACAAATAATTATGCCATTTTTTGAAAAGTTGTTTATTGTTCGAATTATCATATTAGTGTTAAGTCACATGTGATATGTCATGAGAATTTTAAATGCTAGTAAAAACGTAAAAAAATGAGAAAAAAACTTCGTCGAAAGTATTTAAAAGCGCCCATCTATGAAAATATACTAGTAAAATGTTCGTCGTGACTGTATAATTTGTTTTGTCAAACGATTAACAGTTCATGAGATATTTAATTTGTTAAAAGATAGGTGTATTTTGTTTAATAAAATAAAATCTTAATTAATTTATCCATTTTTTTCTCTTTAAAAATTCGAGTTGATAAGATTTATCCCTTTTTATGCAAGAATTTTTTAGTATGTAAATGATTTATACCCTTTATGCTATATTTATACAATATAAACTTCAATATGTCATACTTATCCAACTTATAAGTAAATAATGCATAATGTGCTACGATTTTGATGCTTATTTAAAGAAATTTAAAATTTTGATGTTTTAAGGGGAAAATAATGATGACTATGACGATGATATTGACGATGACAATGACAATAATAGTAGTTGTTTATAGAAAAAAGGTTTTTAGTATATATAGGTTTTTCGTAAAACATACTATAATTTTCTTTTTAATTATGGAAATTGATAATTTTGCAGTTTAAGTACATAAAATTAGATTTAAGACTAGGCTCTTTTTAAAAGTTTAAGGTTTGATTGTAAGATTTATTAATCAATGAAATATAATATTTATTTGCACTTAAGTCTAAAATCTAAAAAATAAAAAAACTCATAAGTTCAAGTGTATTTTCATTTTCTTTTTTCACCGAATTTATCAAAAGTTTGATCAAATTAATTTAATTTTAACCTTTATTAACTAATGAAAGGTCTCGATCTTGCAATTGAGCTCTTTTGTCGATGACTAAAAGAATTGATCACCACAAAGTTTTTCTCTTATTATATAAAAGATGTTTGTAAAAGTCTAGTGTTTGTTCATAAATTAGAATAAAAAGTATTTCGTTAGTTAAACATGTCTACTTAACGTAAATTAATAGGAGTTGATATGCACACCACACAAAGTGATGTGCACACCACAAAAACGCATATGTAGTGTTGTACCATATACATCACATATGTAATTTTGTGGTGTGCACATCACTTTGTGTGGTGTGCATATCACCTCCCTAAATTAATACTTGGTTAGATATTGGTCTCATTTTTCATATGTTCGATGCCAATATGAATGCTTAAAGAAATTACAGGAGACAAATCATAAAAACGTCATTGTGAGCATTTCATATCATTGGCCACAGGGCCGTTTTGTTGTATTCAGTGGCCTTAAAAAGTAACAACAAAGGTTGTAAACTAAATAGAAATTATATATAAACTTGAATTATATCGCTCATATATCTTTAATATTATACGTGTTTATATGCAAAACTAATGAAAACATGACTCATTTTAAACGGAGACTTTGTGCGGTGACACCTATCGCACACCCCTCCGAGACGCCTCTAACTGGCAGTGGCGAACCAAAACTAAAAGATACACAATTTAAGTGATTGAAACTAAAATAAATTTTTTAATACATAAATTTTAAAAACTAACATTTGTGATTGTGTTTACACACTCATTTGCTACATAATAATTTTTTAATCTCCTTATAAACAGTAACAACTAGTGTAATACCCGTGCGTTGCACGGGTCTCGCGTAAAAAATGAATTGGTTTCTTTACGATTACCTAATACTAAATCTGTAAACTACATATATTAACAAAGTAGACATATAAGTCGAAGTTCAATGTGTTGACATATTTATATGATCATTGATTCTAGCTCGAATGAGCTTCACACATCCTTTTGAAGAAAAGAACCTTTGGCACCAGTTAAGAGTTCATAACCTCTTATATAAAATAACCATTTAACCCATTACAAATAGAGCACAACCCATACTGACCTGTTTCCATCGAATTGTTAAATGGGTTAGAATTGCCATATATATATATATATATATATATATATATATATATATATATATATATATATATATATATATATATATAATGATCATTTGTCAGTATCCATGAGAGATTAAGCATCACAAAACCTGTCCATCTCCGCCACATATTAAAAGTTCATCAGAAATCATGTCCATCATATGGTCATAATGTTAGTAATAAACATTACTCAACCATGGTCTGCAAATATGAGGCTTTGCTGTTTAGTTCCGCATCAATTGTGTATTTCTATAAAGTTTAAGTTATGTTGTTTGGTTCTGCAACAAAGTTGTGCGTGGCAAATATGTTTTGGGTATTATATTTGGCTTTGTAACAAAGGTATACAACTCAATTTTGTTATGAATTCATCTACAACTTGTGTGGTTGTCTTTAGCCATACCATATATTAAGTCTCCTTGATAAATGTAATGAGATGAAATTTCTTGTAGCTTATAAGATTTCAAATTTTATTCATTTTTATCATTGTAATACTCAATCTTTTATATTCTTATGCATTGAGTTATGATTCAGATAACATAAACGACACAGTAATTAGTTCTATTTTTGTAAAATGATGAAATTAAATCAAAAACTTTCTTCACCAATAGCATATCATTCTTGTAAACTAACAATGTACACTAAAAATTTATGATAAGATTTGTTTATTGATCCTTTGTTGAAGAACACCTACAAAGAGATACCACACGAGTTAACGAAAAACGTGACAGTTTCGCTAAATGCCGAAACGTACAGAAAGTAAATATGTGTAATGTACTACATGTTGTGAGTGACAAATCTGTCACATAACTGTTGTTATTTTCTACCATGACCTGTTGTTCAGTTGTTGTTTCCTACATTAGCAGGTTTAACTTCATCCAGAACATCATTCCATTTTCAGTTTTTGAGGTTATCTTCGCGTTTTCTTTTGTTATGGTTGCCTCATTGTTGATCGCGAAAACACGAATTACTTCAGCAATATCCTGATATAGAACAAAGTAAATTAAAAAACAACCACATTTTCCAAAAAGTATAAAACGCATGATTCATAAAACTTATCACCTGGTTGTTGTGGTTGTTGGCCATATTGCATGGATTAATTCAGCAGACACTGATTAAAAGTAGAAGTTTAGAATGCATAGTTGGAAATTATACATAACAGTTTTAATACTCGAATTATGAACACCTACTAGTTCCACATAATTACCTGATGTTTGCCTTTGATTTGCTAGGAAAAAGAGAGGGGAATATTGGTTGTGTTTTGTGGGAAATGAGTGAAAGTGACCATCATATGTATAGTACAAAAACTGACCTAAACCTAGGCGATGGGAGTATAACAGACACAAAAAAAAGATTTTTCAAAAGTTTAAACAGTACATCTTAATCTGTTTTTTTTGTTACATATGTTAATATTCCTTTCCTAATTTGTTGGAGAAGTTTGTTTATCTTATCACACAACATCAAGTCAAATCTAAGCCATTTTAATTTGAAACCTAAGTACATACGACTTCAATCAACTTCTTTAATAAAAGCTCACACCAATCTGTATTTGTAATGTTTGGAAAATGTGTGTTCGTAATGTTAAATAAAGCTCACACTAGTTGGTAGTTTTAATGGTTTCATGTTTGGCACAATCTTATCACACACCAGTTGATAGTTAACAGATGTTAACAAATATTCTAGCTAAGATAAAGGCATAAGTTAACAAATGTTATCAAAAAAATGTCATAATCAATATGCAACGGGACAAATTATGTCAATATAAAAGTTGGTTCGACTTGTAATTCACATGTAGATAGTAAACTCATCAACAAATTCTACCCATATAAAAGTTGATAGTTTGTTAGGAAATGATAGACATCATTTATCGGATAGAAACATGTAATTTATTCTGTAACAAAAGTTCTAGAATTGTGGTTATTAGCTAAAAAATAGGTAAAATTTTTATTTTGAATTGTTAAGATTTAATATCGAGAACAATGACTGAGATTTAGTTTCATGTAATGTTTTTTTCTCACTGCTACGTTGACAACAGAAAAGGAAATGTCAAAGTTTTATCAACATATTAGTTAAATAAGCCACATTAAAAGGGTATTGAAATGTTAATGTTTTAGGTAAATTGATGAAATGTGTTGGTGAAAATTGTAGTGACATTTTTGTTTGTAGTTGCTGGAAGTGTTTCTAGAGGATGGAAAATGAAGAGGATCCGGTTAGCAAGCAACAGATTAGTGATGCACAGGCTTTTGGTTGTCTGGAAAACAGGTCTAAAGGTACTCTCCATCTCATTGATTGATTTTTTTTCTTTCGAATATTGGAGTTGTGTTAAATTGAAATCTCA
>BQNB010050681.1:0-41395 GCA_026074375.1 Tanacetum coccineum
AAGAGTGTACCCATCGTAGGTGTTCCCTTCAAGAACACCCGAGCATTAATGAAAATAATATGTACCCATCATAGGTGTCCCCTCGAAGAACACCCGGGCATTTATGAAAATATTCATGTGTATGTAATTGTTGGCCCTGAAGACTCAACCAACCGTATTCCGACATGTTATAACGTTCGTTTGCCCAGTGATAGCTAATCACCCGAACGGGGATTGTCAATCCCGGATAGATCTATTTCATAACATTCGCACTCACCCTCCAAGTGATTTACAGTTTATGCAACCTAAGCTAATCCGTAATTATAAAAGTATAGTATGTGTTTACGTTCAAAAATTAAACCAAGTATTGTATCTCCTCGCGAGATATATAAATGAGTATGTAAACCAAACAAGAAATCAACCATGTAAATGCATTTGTAAACAAGCATGTTCTCACCCCAAAAATATATGTAAAACTAGTAAAACATGGGGCTATAAACTCACATTGATGTTGTAGAACGATTGGCAGAACTACACATTTAAAGCACAGCACGAACGGAAAACCGGAACGGCTCGATTAAGAAGTTACGGTTTACCTTAACGGCTAAGACCTACTAACCTAGGATAATGTATTTGGGTTTTTCGATGGATGAGTACATCAACGCGACACGTTGATAAAGATTTAGATTTCAAGTTGTAATGGTTTGGTGGTTGGTTAAATAAAGTAAATCGAAATGTAAACGAAAAGTATGTAATATATTCTGTATATATATTACATATGAAAAATGAACAAGTATATAATTCGTACCGTGAATTAGACTAAACGAAGATAGACAATCCAAAGATTTATGTGAAGTATATAATACTTTACATGTATTATATAAGGAACGTGAAAAATAATTGAAACAAAATATTTCGACACCAATTTAATTAATAAAAAGTCCTTGCATAAAAGTAGACACACGTCTTAAAGTTATGAATTAAACAACCGATGTTTGTAAAGCTTTTACAAAATTATTGATTATAACCATCCGTCAGGAATTTATACAATAATATTTTATAAATATAATCTTCGTCAATTGACGGATCGTAATAAATCGTTGTCTCATTTGTAAAAGTATAATTCTTATTCTTGTCGAGTTTATTGATACAGATATAATTTAAAATATATCATTAAAATAAAACTTAGACCAATTTTTAACCCGGTTTTCTAGAATAATAGAGGTTTAGTAAAACATTACTAAATATAGAAATTTATATAAATTTCGCCATGACTTTTCCGTTTTATAGATCTTTCCCATGGATATATAATCATAGTTCTTCCAACTTAATAAAAAAATACAATATTTCAAAACATCCCGCGTGTTTATAAATAACTATATATATATATTTTATATATATAAAACTTAACACAATAGTTAAAAAATGTTACAATATAATTTAACCATTTTAAACCACTAATATATCCGGTTTTATATTTATAGATTTTATGATATATTTATTGTTGATTTATATAATCCAAACGCACCCTCGTTGTTTCGCTAAACCAAACGCACCCTTTCGGTGTTTCCGCCGAACCAAACACACCCTTGTGTATTTCTGTTGTTGTCTTCTATAAACCCAAATGCACCCCTTGGTGTTTTATCAACAGCCAAACGCACCCTAATCTGTTTATGTCAAACCAAACGCCCCTTTGTGGTGTTCCTACACAACCAAACGCACCCTAATCTGGTAAACCCGATCAAACGCACCCTTTGTGCATATACAACCAAACGCACCCTTAGGTTTGTTCTTTAAAAATAGGTATATAAAACGCAAGAGCGGACCAAACGCCCCCTTTAGGCTGAATATATGCCAGAACAAACACCCTTTCGGGCTGTTTATACGCAGAACCAAACGCACCACTTGGTGCCATTTATAAAACCAACCGCACCCCTTGGTGCATATTTTAAAACCACACGCACCAATTGGTGACTGAGACGAAACCAAACGCACTCTTGGCGTTGAATAAAACAAACAAACGCACCCTACGGCTGGTGCAAACCACAAAACCAACGCACCCTAGTGGCTGAGAAAGACCAACCGAACGCACCCTAGTCTTCTATAACAAAACTAAACGCCCCTGCTGCTAAACCCGCAACCAAACGCAAACCCCTAACAAGTGATAATAAAAACAAAACGCATACCCCCTTGTTGGTACTATGAAACCACACGCACCCTGTGCGGTTTAACAAAACCAATTTCCCTTTACAGCATGAGAATAAGTCATTCTTGCTGTATTTCTAACAATGGGTCTTCTCACAGGTGAATGTGATTTTGAAAAATTACTTCTTTGATTAAACTTATTCACCTGGGGTCTTACAGGACTAAAACTGTTTGTGTTATTGGTAGGTACTGGTTGTTTAGATCTACCAGTATTAACATTAGTCCTGACAGAATTAACATTATGCCTAACAGAATTAACATTTGTCTTGACAGAATTAACATTTGCTCTACCAGTATTAACATTAGGCCTAACAGTATTAAGTTGTACTGGTCTAGGTATAAAGTGATTAGCACGATTAACCCTGTTTGCATTTTTCCAAACTGGTTTTGCCACCCCGTTACCAGTAGTAAAAACCCTTTGTTTCTTAAGCTCAGCCTCTCTTGCCATTTTCTTTTCATAAAAGTCACAATCTTTGATCAAGTGACTTAGGCTTCCACAAACAAAACACTTTTTCTTGATGAAAGAGTAACCTTCTCCTAGTTCTCTTTCCATCATTTTATTCTAATTCTTTCCTTTAACTTCAGGTGTCCCTTGATTTTTCATTTGTTGCCTAGGAGTTTTTACGTGTGTTGCACAACTAGGTTCAACTTCTTTTGATTCAGACACAACTTTTTCATTAGTTGTAACAGACTTAGACGTAGACATCTCATTTGGTACACTTATACTTTCTGATTCAGACTCAGAAGAGTGCTCAGAGGGATTTCCAAAAGATCCTTCACTGTCATTTGATTGACAGGTAGAATGCTCAGTGGAGTTATCATCTGAGTCACTAATTTCAGGCTTTTGAGGTCCCTTTTTACCATAAACATACAAAGAATCATCAATTTCCTCTTGTGGTTTAGAAGTATAGTCTCCAGTTAATGGATGTGGAACTCCTTTGAAATTATTAGTCTTTGAAAATCTACTGTATAAAGGTTTGTTAAGAAAATCTTCTTCTGTACACTTAAACACAGTACGATTCATTTCTTCCTCATAGCTTAAAACCTCATTGTTTGATTGTATTTCATATCCTAAGCCAACTTTACTATTTGAAGTCATACCTGAATCAACTAATTTCCAAAGGTTTTTAGAAGAATTTTTCCATGAATCTACTGTTTTCTGCAATTGTTCCTTTTCTTTTACAGCTTTCATTCCTATTCTCCTATATTTTTTAAGCTTTTCATCTTTTGCATATATTTCATTTGCTTGAAATGTAAGCTGTTCATTTAGAGATAATTGCTGCTTTTGAAAAGTAACAACTTGAGCTTCTAATTTCTTAACAGCTAGAGTATAGGCAAGTATTTTTGCTTCTTGTTCACCTAACTGATTCATTTGTTCATCACATAGTGTTTTAAGCTTATTATATGAATCAATGCAAGTTTTAGAACATAATGATACCTTATTATTTGAGCTGATAGAGCTGATTGCCAATAGTTCATGATTTGTCTCTTCTTCCTCTACTGTATGTTCTCCCCAATTTACAACACCAATCATCCATAGTCCAGCAACAGTTCGAATTCTGCTCTTTCTTTCCTAGCTCCCTTGATCTTGATAAATGGAGTCTCTGTTTCTTTCCCATCATTTATCCCCTTGGATGGGCATTTCTCTATCAAAAATGACCATTGTTGTGACATTAGAACAGTTCAAGCTTCTTTTTTGCAAAACCAACAGTTTTGTTTCATCAATCCTGACTCTTCTTCCAGACTTCCTTATAAAACTTCTTCATTTGAATATCAATCAATGCAATCTGCCATTTAATGTCCATCTCTTCAATGTCCACAATCATCAATGCTGTTTCTAGGTCTTCTTGAAGCAAGTCCAAATCATCAGATGTGATTTTGGCAAAGTTAGTGAATAAAGTAACTTCATCAGCGAAAACCAGCATTGAACTTTCTTTCTTGATATTGTTAGAAGAGAGTAGAGTTAAAAGAACTCGTAGCACCAGTATGACCAGACTACCTCTGTTAGTGCGGCTCTTTGCAGTGGGAGAAAAAAAGAGCAACGTTTTGAGCACTAGCATATGATTACGAGGTACTTGTGAGTTCTTGCTCAAAAACCCTAAGGTTATTATATAAGTCATCAATAGACAAAGTGTCAACATCTGGTTTGGTTCTCATTGTCATTGCCAGATTTGACCAAGCTGGGGGCAAAAAGATCTGAGAAAAACTTGTGATTTGCAATCCTCATTTTATACTTTAGCACCATGGGCTTCCAACTATGGAGTAAGTTGTTGGAACCTATCATATCCTTTTTTTTCAACCCTTTGAAACTGGATATAGAAAATGCTTCAAACTGTTGTTTTTAGAAGAGCTTTCCTGCATCGTTCTTTAATTGCATTACCTCCAAACCTAGACCAGATGGCTTCCCAAATCTCTTTAAGCATCATCCATTCCATGAAAATCTTCCTCAAATTATCCTGGAATATGCCCATAAGTAAGATGGTTCTATCTAGCCTTTCTCTCCTTTTCAACAGCATAATTTCTGCAAAGCAGATACTGGTGGAAGTATTCTAACAAACACCTCTTTTCCAGTTGAGATTCTCTTCTTTGAATTTCCATTCTGAATTACCTTCCAAACATCATTATCAATATATTCAAGTTAATGCTCCATCTCCATGGCCCATATATCATACTCCTCCTTCTTCAGAATTTGGAGTTTGATATTTGAAATAGTGGTTGTTGTAGGAGTGAGGTAGTTGTTGTTTGTTGTTGTTTTGGCTTATTGGTTGTAGTACCACTGTCTGATGCATCTTCATGGTATGATGCTTCATCATCACTAAGATGTTGAGAGTAATCATCATTAGCAGGTTGAGACATTTTTCTAAACTGAATGTGATTGTTGTGTTTACATGTGATTTCATCTTATTCAGATCCCTCTAAGTAAGGCCGATACCACATATAGGTCCAAAGTGTTGATCCGATTAGCCTTTTGTAAGACAATGAAGCTTACTTGAATAATCCAAATCACTTTACAGAGAGACAATGACTATAAATACTATGTGCTAATGCGGAATCTTAACACAAGTACTAAGAAGAACAATTGTAAAACTAACTTCGTATATTGCTATTGATTTCTATTAGGTTTGGATACCTAAAACACTATGCCGTAGGGTTCCTTTTATACACCAAGGAAACCCTAATAGGCTTTACAAACGTGTGAAAGGATAATGCATATCCTTTCCTAAGATATCTCCTAAGATATCTCTAAGATAACTATTATAACTATTATGTTACATAAACAGACTTAACTACAAGGCCAGTACTAACTATAGTACTGCCAGACTTAACTTAGTACTGACAGACTTAACTATGTCTACCAGACTTAACTCTATAACTACCAGACTTAAGTCTGTTTACAATAATTCCTAACAATCAATGCTATGTTGGCTTCTTCTTCTTGTTCCCTTGCTAGCTTTTGCTCTTCTAATAATTCAGCATCCAACTTAGCTTGAATATCTTTTGCAATTTGTTCATCAAGAGCAATTTGATCTTTTCTCTTCAAAGGAACTTCAGGCTTAATCATAATACCTTTTCTTTTATCTTTAGAACTTGAAGGTTTATCTCTTGTGGAACTCTGAACTCAATTGGCTCTTGTACAACCACCCCTTTATCCTTGGGTCTTGTAGTTGTTGTTGTTGTAGCAGCAATAGTAACAACTTTAGGCTTAGCTGCTTTAATCTGTATAAGTGTCTGAGCCAAAGTGATTTCCTCAATAGTTGTAGGAACAACACTATCATCAACACTAGCAGTAGTAACTGCTTCACCAGTAGTACTATCATCAGACTTAGTACTCTGTTCATCTTTCCCATTAACTTTAGCTTCCACATGCATCTCATCATCCTCCAAAACTCCAGTATCAAACATTAAGTCATCATCCTGTTTCTCTTGAGTTTCATCAACTAAAGAAACATCAACATTAGCATCAATATCTTTAATACTCCTCTCCTGTTTAGATGCATCTTCAGGAGTACCTTTAAAACCTCCTATCTCTAAAAGGATTCAACCTCCAGACCATACCAACTTTTCCTGAGTCTTTTCAAACCGTAGGTCTTTGACATTTTTCTCCTTTCTAACCTCTGGTTCCTCTTCTTCAAAGCAGCAATCTCCTTAGCTTGAGCATCCTTTGCTTTTTGTAAATCAAGAACCTATGTTTGCAATTTGGCATAAAACCATAGTTAGTTGCAAGCTATCCTCACCACTAGGTTAAGGATCATTGGAAGGTGTTGGTACACCTTCCTCATGCTCTGCCTCATCTTGAGGAACCTCTGCCCTCCTTCTCTGAGCCTTCTTAGATGTTGTCTTCTTCTTCCTTGGATTGGGAGATGAAAGATGGGTTGCTCAAAAATGAAAAAAATGTGCTTGAGTGAATTCAGTGTAGATGGATCTGAATCCTCACCATTCTTCAACAGGTTAAACCATCAGTAATCAAATAAAGGTGTTATCTCCTAGAGAAATCCTTTCCCAGCGTCTCTTTCATATTGGCAAAAACTTCCTATTGTGTGAAAGGGATTAACATAAATCTGCTGTGAGTTACAGTGTTAGCCCAGTTGTTGAATTAACGAATATACAACTAGAATTGCATCTTAAGAAATACTTAGACAATTAAACTTCTGATTAGTTGCCAAGCATATGAACATAAACCATAAAACTATTGAACGTCATTCCATGTATAGGATATTTAGCACTTAAGCAATGGAGTAATAGTATGAATGAAATACTTACTGAGGAGAGAAAAAGGCTTTATAAAAAGTAAGCTTTTGATAAGGCTTTTCATACCCCATAGCGAGCAATTCAATCAAAGATAGTAGCAGTTGGAAGACAGTCGTTAACCCTTTCTGCAATCATCCAAGGAAGATAATCTCCTAATGCTTGACACCGTACAATACCATCTTTCTTATCAAACAAGGGCTTGTAACTGTTTGTAAATCCATTAAGTTTAACTTGTCTAAACCTTGGCAGTTGCCCAAAATTGTTCAATACAAGATGTGTAGATTACTGGATTGACTGTTAAAGCATATGAAACAGAACTTGCTTCAAGAAATCAATTATCTCTGCAAACCCATCACTTTCTTCAGGTTTTTCTAAGAACGCGACCACATTGTGTGTTTCAGCAAAACTTAGAGGGCTTTGACATAATGATGAATTTGTATGCTCAAGAGGCAAAGATGAAAATTGAATTAGGGTTTAGGTGAGGAGAGCGTTTACAATAAGTGAAATCCGAATGAAAGAAGTAAGTTGAACCCTAATCGAGTAATTGTATAAGAATCACCCTCAAAACAAACAGCAGAAAACTTGAATGAACTGGCAAGCGAATGTAAACAAACCTTTAAACAGCAAAACCAAATACGGCAATACAATATAACCTAATAGCATTAACTTAAGCTTATCACATTAAGTTGAAACTGAGCAGACATTAAGAAAGAAACACCCAGTAATCAGATTAATTTTCATTCCAATAAGCAACTTTCATCATCAAATTTGATTCACACAAACTCTCTTTCTGTTTTTATGCTCACATCATCTCTCAATTCTTTTTGCTCACATAATCACTCATTTATGTTTTTATGCACAAACATCTGCTTTCTATTTTTAAGCACACAAAATCCTCTCATTTCTTTGGTCTTACCAAAGAAACCTCTTATTCTAATTTTTATATGACAGTTTTGTACAAAATTCCCTCAATTCCAATAAGTTTCATACTGTCCTCCCCACTTCCAAGTGTGTAACCTCTTGAGAGAGGTGGATTAATAGACTATATAGATGTAATCTCAAACCTAGTTTGAGCATTCACATCCCCTAATATGGTATCTTGGCACCTGGGACCACTACCTGAACCAATTCCCTAAGGAGTTGACTCATTAAGTGTTGCCATGGATTGAGTCTTAATATGATTGATACCACTGTCACAGCCTGCTTCTAAGCTAGCGGGAGTAGTGGCATCCCTTTTCATTCTGTCACCTAACTCCTTATGGATAGCCTCATCACCAACCTTTGTCAGGGGGACCACTAGACTGGGGTATCTTGGTGTCCCGACCTCTTTTGATATGCCTAGATGTGTTTGATTCTTTTGAACATACTTTTGATATAACATATCCTTCCATTCATGCTTGACTGCGTATTGACATAATAGACCTCCCCTCAAATAATGCTTAAAGAGATAAGAATTTGCTCAAACAGTTGAAACTTTGGTGCCCATATCATCTTAACAGCATTAACATTTGCCTGGTAGTAGTAATTGTTTGCCTAGCAGTAATAATAGAAGTCTAACAGCATTAACTCTGTCTTTAATAACTAGACAACAACATGCCTCTATTCATCACAAGCACACTAGAAAAGACTAGATAGACATGTGGGAATTCATGAGGATCCATATTTATGCATAACCCATGAATAAAAGTTAAAAACTATGAACCAAGATCAATAACTTTCTTCTCAAACATTACTTCGAAGGTAAAGCATTCAACATCAGGTATTCAACATGATCTACCTGCAGATGTTAGTTCATAGCCAAATATACAAAATCCAAAGCATTTTCTTCTTGACAGGATTAACTATGACTAACAGTTTTAACAAACAGCCTGAAGTATAACTAACAGTTTTAATTTTACTTAGCAGTGTTAATTGAGAAAACTAACAGTATTAATCGTTTACAAAACTTTTACAAAAACATAAAGAGATATAGACTTTTAAGGATTTAGCATTCCAATACTTGAGACCAAGTACTGAAATCTGCCTGCATCAAAACCTTTTGTAAGAAGATCTACAACATTATAATCAGTATGAATTTTAACCATTTGAATTAACTTTTTAGTATTGCAATCTCTTATAAAATGATGCCTAATCTCTATATGTTTTGTTTTTGAATGTTGAACAGGATTTTCAATAATGCAGATAGTAATGTTATTGTCAATATTAATGACAGTGTTCATGAAATTATACCCATAATCAGCAATTGGTTTTGAATTTAGAGTACTTGTCCACAGCAACTAGTAGCAGCCACATATTCAGCTTCAATTGTAGAAGTGGCAACCACAGTTTGCTTCTTACACTGCCAAGATATCAACCTGTTTCCTAAAAAATGACACTCTCCAGTTGTAGACTTCCTATCTTGAGTTGCTCCAGCATAATCATTATCAGTATAAGCAACCAGTTTAAATGGAGAATCCCTAGAATACCAAAGGCCTAAAGTTGGTTTGCCTTTCAAATATCTAAAAATCCTCTTGACTGCTAAGAGATATGATATCTTTAGAGTAACTTGAAATCTAGCACATGTACATACTGCAAACATGATATATGGCCAAGATGCAGTGAGATACATTAAAGACCCAATCATAGATCTATAGAGATGTACATCAACATCATCAGCATCTCCATCCTTGACCAAAGGTTTTTCCAAATCAACAGGAGTTAAAGCAGACTTCACATCAGAGTAGTTAAATTTCTTCAAAATCTCAGCTACATATTTATCCTGACTGATAAATATTCCATATTCCTACTGTTGTACTTGTAATCCTAGAAAGAAAGTTAGTTATCCCATAGAACTCATCTAAAACTTATCTTTCATGAGCTTCTCAAAACCAGTACATAACTCCTTGTTTGTTAAGCCAAAGATAATATCATCTACATAGACCTGTACAAGCAAAATATCTCCTTTTTGCTTCTTGCCCCTTTTAAACCCATTGCTTAAAAGATAGTAAGCTAAAGTTTCATACCATACTCTTGGTGCTTAATGCAAACCATAAAGTGCCTTGGCCACCTTGTAAACTTTTTCTCGATTGTCAAGATCTTTAAATCCTAGTGGTGGAGTAACATAGACTTCTTCCTCAATGGTTCCATATAAGAAAGCACTCTTTACATACATTTGATATACTAGAAAACCCATAAAATAAGCATAAGCCAAAAATAATCTTATTGCCTCAATTCTTGCCACAGGAGCAAACACTTCTTCATAATCAATACCTTCTTTTTGTCTATGACCCTGTGCAACTAACCTTGCTTTGTACCTAATCATAATTCACCTTTCATCTTTCTTGTTTCTGAAGACCCATTTTGTTCCAATGGCCTTCTTTCCATTAGGGAGATCCACTAGTATCCAAACTTGTTGAAGTTTAAATTGCAGAAGTTCTTCCTACATTGCTTCCACCCAGGATGAATCAGATAGAGCTTTAGCAATGCTTGTTGGTTCAATCTGTGATAGGAAACAAGCATATAAACAAGTATTCAGGGTATTATGTGTTTTCTGTTCATATACATCACTGAGAAACCCTTGTTCAGAAGTAGGTTTTGACATTCTTCTTGTCTGAACAGTTGACTTCACTTCACCAATCACATTGTCAATTAGGTGATCTTTGTGAATTCTTTTATTGGGAGTGGTTGGAACTATATAGGAATTTGTGATGTTCCCCAAATCAACTTCTGGTTCTTCTTCAGTGCTATCTTGTTCATTTGGACAAGAAGTATTAACTGATGGGCCAACAGCATTAAGTTTAAGACTACTAGTATTAACTTCAGGACTGGCAGTATTAATATGTTGCCCAGCAGCATTAACATCTTTAGTACTGCTATCATCTGCAAACCTTTCTTGTTCAGCATTCTCATTATTTGGACCATCTTTAACCTGCTTTTGAGCATTATCAACAGTTTTTGGTTCACCATTATCAACATCCTTGTTAGGTGAATCAAAGTATGAAGTATCTTTCCAAATTGGCATCACAATGCAATTTTGACTATTTTCTTCTGATGTACCTGCAGAGTCATTAGAAACTGTACTTGCAGTAACTGGTACATAGTTCATAAATTGGGTTAGAGAATCAATATCAAACAGCCATTTTGGACCAGTCCCTTCTATCATAGGCTTATTCTCTAAAAACCCAATATGCAAGTTTTCTTCTACCTTCTTGGTTCTAGTGTTGTATACCCTAAAAGCTTTACTACTCAAAGAATATCCAATAAAGAAACCTTTATCACTTTTGCCATTAAACTTGCCTAAACTATCCAAAGTATTAAGAATAGTTACATGACAACCAAATGGTCTCATAAAACTTAAAGCTGGTTAAAAACCTCTAAAAAGTTCATAAGGTGTCTTGTTATGAGGCTTGACTACTAAGACCCTATTATGTACATAACAAGTAGTAGAAACTGCTTCAGCCCAAAATGTGATAGTTAACTTAGAGTCAGCTAACATTGTTCTAGCAGCCTTAATGAGTGTCCTATTCCTCCTCTCACCAACACTATTTTGCTGAGGAGTCCTAGCTACACTATATTCTCTCTTAATACCTTTTTCCCTGCAAAAATCATCCATAACTTTGTTCTTAAACTTTGTTCCATTATCACTTTTGATTATTTTCACTTTCTTATCCACTAGGTTTTCTATTTCTTTGATAAAGTTCTTAAGGATCTCACTGGTTTCATCCTTAGTTGTTAAAAAGAAAACCCATGTAAATCTACTATAATCATCAGTGACTACTAAGCAATACTTCTTATGCATTAAGCTACTCATAAAGGTTGGACCAAACAAATCCATATGTAGCATAAACAAAGGCTTAGTAATAGGATTCAGAACTTTGGACTTACAAGAAGCTCTGTGTTGCTTCCCTTTAAGACAAGCAACACAGGTTTGGTCATTTTCAAAACGTTTTGTAGGCAATCCTCTTACTAGATTATCCTTGACAAGCTTATTTATGTTTTTAAAATTAATATGACCAAGTCTTCTGTGCCAGAGCATTGATTCATCTAATGTAGCCTTTGCAACAAGACAAGTCAAACTCTCTTTAGGAACAATGTTCTTCATATCAAAACTGTACATATTGTCCTTTCTAGGAATTTTAAGAAGTATCTGATTTTCATCAGGCAACTTAAAATTTGGAGACAAGACAAGACATTCAGTATCTGTAAAAAGGACATAGTTCTTTTTGTCACACATCTGTGAGACACTAAAAAGATTGAATTTTAACTCATTGACAAAGTATACATCTTCAAAATCAAGATTATCAGTCTTAAGTGTTCCTTTACCAGTAATTCTACCACCATATGCACCTCCTCCAAATGCAACATAACCTCCATCAAATTCCTTGAAATCTGAGAGATAAGCTATGTTCCCAGTCATGTGCCTTGAGCATCCACTGTCAACAAATCCTTTATCATCATGTTGTGGCTTGCCCTGCACAAAAGAATAAGGAAATTAGATTCCTTTGGGGACCCAAGCCATTACTGACTTGGATCTGCCTCGTGCATCAATGTAGTTGTGTCTTTTAAAAGCAAGTGATGCACTATTGGGTTTGATAGGTCTCCAAACCTAACATGTTGAGGGATTAGTAGTATTGAACCCATTTGCCTTGGCAGCATTAACTGATATTCTATTTTGCCTAGCAGTATTAATTACTCTGGGCCTAACAGTATTAACAGGTGTTCTGTATGTCCTAGCAGTATTAACTATTCTAGGCCTAACAGTATTAACCTTATGATTAAAATGTCTATTAGTTAATGTTGGTTTCTTATAAAAGGGCCTTTAGATAGTAGATTGTGTTGATTTGTAAAAATGAGTCTTTGGTCTAGCACAATGCACTATTGGTTTTGGGTGAGCAGTATAAACTGACTTAGCAGTACTAAGAGGTTTTAGGCCAGTTCTCAACAAAACTGCTCTTGGAGTCACATTTTTATGGAGCTTTTCCCGTGTGGCCCAACTTTTCGACATTAATTACATAAAAAAACTTCAGGCTTAAGAATTGTGATTGAACCACCCGCCAATATCGACCTCAACATAAAGCTTTCACCTACATTAGTAATATGAACAACATTTACATAATCTACCATAAAGTGTACCTATCAAGTTCTATTAAGAGGAAAACAAATTATCTCAACTTTAGCATTAGTAGGTTATAGCTTATTAAAGATCACCCAAGAAGGAAGCATGACTATCAAATCATCTACAATAAGAAAGTATTAAACTATTCTATTAGTCTTATCATGCTATCAGTCCAAATGCAAGAGTCAAATTACATTATCAAGTGACACAATAAGTGGCAGTAACAACATGTTACGACAAACTGTTAAGTATTTCCAAGATCCAAGTCAATTTGCCTTTAACAATAAGTGCATCAACTTAAAGTATATTAGACAAGCACAAGCTTCTATTGTATCACAGTTAAACTCCAGTCTAGTACCCTCAAACACTACACACTGCATTTAATTTTCAAGGCGCCTGATGTAATCTCCAAACCCAAGACAACAAGCTTCCCCATGAGTAATAACCTAATACATAATCAATCGCACTACACTCTGTATCATCATATAATTACCCCCGCAAATATAGACCCTAAAGGAGGTATCCTAGTGGGTGAGTGCTGTAACTTTTGAGGCCATTCCCTCACAACGTATTGCTTAGTGGGGAAGAAGACTTTGCAAAGAATAGTCATCTGTCTCTATATCAACCAACACTCTCTTAAAGGAGACAAATGTCGTTTTAAACATTTCCCACATATTGTACATTGGGACAAGGCATGAACCCAAAGTCTCACAAATAAAAATACTCACTTGATTAAACAATTAATTAACGTTACTCAACAATTAAGATGTTTTTATTACACATAGTATATGACTTCGTTATAAATCAGCTGACGATGTGGAAAATCCCGCCTGCTAACAATTTAACGAGTTCAAATCACTTAACCGCAACTTCAAATCCGAACAAATTACGACCTAATTCCACCTAAAATCACATCGATCCAGTCAACACATAATGTTTCCTTTAACGCATTTTATCAAACACTTGGGCCACAACTACTAATGCTTTCACTGAAGCATTTTATCAAACACTTGTGCACACACTAAAAATGCACACATATTAAACTATCATTGCTTAAATCATTTTATCAAAATCAGAATAAAATGAGATATATAACAATTGTGAAATTTAATTGATGAAGATACCTTTTCGATTGAAAAAGTTGGTTGAGTGCCCCGCGGTGTATGCGGCGGTTAGTGGTGGAAATTGTCGTTGTGAATCATTATGAGGATTTGGGCGAATGATTTGGGGATTTGGAGATTCACATATATTTAACTTGGATAATATCAGGTGATGTTTATTTGGGGATTTTGGGTGAATAAAACTGGGTGGGATAAAAAAATTTAATAGGTGAACTTGTAAAAAGTAATGTTGGGGTAAAGTTGTTTTTTTATAAAAAAAAGTATACAATCGTATAAAAAGTTGAAAAATGTAAAAAAAAGCATGAAGATGTACAAAAGGTATAAAAGCGTACGAAAACGTCCAAAAACGTGAAAAACGTACAAGGACGTAGAAAACGTAGGAAAACGAGCCATAGCGTGCGAAAACGTACGAAACGTTAAAAACGTAAAAAAGCGAAAAATAAACATATACTATTAGATAAAAACGTTTGAAAACGTATAAATAAAAAATTTGGACTATTTCCCCGTTTGACCCGTTGCCCGAACGTGCCCGACCCCCCATTTTCCACCTCTAAAAATGCCTATAATGTAATTTAGTGACTACATAGTGACCATTTATAAGTTTCGTCACTACCTTTTTATCAGTGACGAAAAATAGTGATCATAAATTATGTCGTCACTGAATAGTGACCAAAAAGGAAAGTCGTCACTCAATTTTTGTCACTAAAGCCCTTTTTCCTTGTAGTGATAGACTAGGGTACATAACTAACCAACAAGTTTTTTCTTCAATCCATGTGTGATAGAATGTTAAGATAAAAGGTTAGGAAAAGTATCCATGTTATATAAAAGATTTTTATGTACAAGGAAAGAAAGAGATATATAGTGCAAGAGTTATAAACGGTCGGTGAAAGAACTATTTTTTACATGGAACTCCAAATTGAAGTTTAGAAGCGAACTAATTTTTTGTGTTTCCGGAGCACGAGTTGTAAAGGTAGCATGAAAATATATGTTGTTAGTGCTCTAAAAACAAAAGATTGCAAATGTTTAAGTATTGAACTAAAACTGTTGGGATTTAACATACTAGGTAACCAATTTTGCTACGAGTGCGCAGCGGAATTGATCTAGTTATGGCACATAAGATTAACACATAATAAAGTAAATAATTATAACAATAAAAGTAAATAATTACTTACCTCTTGATCTTGATCTTGAAACAAGTAAAGCAGTTAAATTACTGCCTCTACGGTTGCTCACACAAACACGTCAACCGAGTATGAGTTGATTGCTAGTCTACCTTCACGAACCAAACACCACGTGTTTAATCGAACTAACCAAACACACCCCATGGTGTACCTTTGTGCAATCGAACCAAAACCAAAACCAAGAACCCTAATTAGGGTTTGTAGAAAAACCCTAATTCTTGAATCACCCTTAAACCAAAAATCTTAGCAAAGGTTTGTGTTACGTCGAGCTAGGAGGAACACCAAAACTACAATCATCAAGCAAGGAAGTGTAGAGAAAATCAAAAAACCCTAAAAGGGTTAAGGTTTCGATTGGTTTAAGTAGACAAACCG
The DNA here is from genome assembly GCA_026074375.1 of Tanacetum coccineum. Taxonomy (NCBI): domain Eukaryota; kingdom Viridiplantae; phylum Streptophyta; class Magnoliopsida; order Asterales; family Asteraceae; genus Tanacetum; species Tanacetum coccineum. The sequence goes on from BQNB010050681.1 coordinate 15,702, forward strand.
AAAATCCCTAAATTGAGAATTTAGGGTTTCGGTTAGGGTTTAAGTAGACAAACCGAAAATCCCTAAATTTAAATATTATCGTGAAGTAAAACATACTCTATGTGTTTAACGTGTGTGCCCTCAATAGGCTCATGTATTTCTAACATATAACTTGCGGAACCGACTAACATATTCCAACAACTCCCACTTGAGAGTTGGAATAGTAGGCTGCAGATATACTGATAATTGGCAACGTCTAGCAAACACACACAATTACCTTTAAATTAGAAATACTTGAGATAATAGTTTCAAGAACAATCTCAACTTATAATGGTTAGTTTATTTCTTTCTATAATCATCATCCATTTGTTACAGATACCGTTAAACCAATGCTTTAAGGCCTAATAGGCCTTGTGTTCAAGTTCGATAGGAAGATGACAAGCCTTTCTGTACACGAGCTTATAAGGAGTGCACCCAATGAGTGTCTTGAATGCGATACGGAAGGCCCATAAAGCATCTCTAATTTATCAGAACATGATGCTCGATTTTCGCCTATGGTCCTTTCTAAAATACGTTTCAAACCACGATTTGAAACCTCCACTTGTCCACTCATTTGTGGATGATACGTGGTAGAAAGACGATGGGTAAATCCATACTTGATCATGACCTTTGCGAATTGGTCATCGCATACTTGAATTGCATTTTAAGGCATTTCATTTTTTTTGTGAAATTTTACCTTGACGTTGACATGAGTCACATGACTTCACAATGTCATGGGCATCTCGGTAAATTGTCGGCCAATAGAAACCGGAATCGAAGACTGTCTTAGTGGTGTAGTTCGCATCATGATGTCCCCCGGTGGGTCCATTATGGCAAGACGTGAGGATATCAACGGCTTCTTGTCCATGAACACATCGCCTAATCACTTGATCTGCACAAATCTTAAACAAGTAGGGATCGTCCCAAAAATAATGCTTAACATCCTTAAAGAATTTCTTCTTTTGTTGGGACGACATCCCTTTCACAACTTCACTAAAAAGAACCGCATTCTTCCTATATGTGATTAGTTGAGCTTCTACTGTTGATAAACCTCTTTTATAAGTAGATGCTATAAATTCAGTTTGATTAAGCTTAACAATTAAATCATCACATTGTTTCTTAAGAGTTTCATAGTTTTTCAGACATGTTTTAGAGCAAGTTTATCGAGTATACTCTGAGGTCTTGAAAATGTTTTTTTACATATAAAGCCATGTTTGTCTGAACTTGTTCTTCTGCCATGTCACTCCAATCAAAACCTACATCATCTATAGCCAACATTGCCTTTGCAGATGTGTCTTCATTGTTTCCTTGCTTCTTAGTGTTGTCTTGATTTCTGAACTTACCTTCCTTGCTTCTTGGTGCTCTACACTCCCTGGCAAAGTATCCCAACTTATGACAGTTGTAACATTCCACCTTGGATTTATCATATCCAGCAGTGTCATTAGCATTAATGAAAATCTTCTTGCCTATCCTCTGATAGTACTTCTTTTGCCCTCACACTTAGCAAATGAGTAGCTGCCAATTCAAATCCATGCTTCCAAAATCATTTTCATGAATTTGCTCTAAGTCCTGGTATTTAGGAAATAGAACCATTGGGATTTTCAAAAGTGAATGCATTACACAGGTATGATCATGACACTAGCAGTACAAACTGTGTTACTAGTTGGCATTATCATAGGACTAGCCTGTCAGTACTAACTTGTGGAACTTAGCAGTGTTAGCATCATTAGTACTCTAGTGGCTTTGGAGTAGTATGAAGGCAAGTTTTAAGCACACTACTTGTACCAACAGGATTTCTATACCTTTTGTTCAACAATTTTGAAGTTGTTGTAGAAATCATATATGCTCATAGTCTCAACTTCAGACTTATTCATCCACACAACTACATGAGTGTTCCACTCAGGTGGTAAGCTGCTTAAAAATTTTGAGTTTGAGACTTCTTGGGCAATGACCACACCCAAAATAGCAAGCCTACTGACTATCTTCTGAAGCCTATTAAAGATAGAGTCAAGAGACTATTCACTTGATGTATTGAAATTCTTATACTGTTGCTTCAAGAGTGTCTTCTGAGTTTTCTTGGTAGCTGCATTACCTCCAAATCTTGTTTCAATGGCAGCAAACATTGATTTAGCATAGGTTACTACTGAATGTAAGTTGATGTTATTGGAAAGAGCGTTTATTGAGTAGCCAAACCATTTCATTCACATCATTCTTTTTATCTTGTCTTCTCTTCTAGCAGTTACAGGTATTATAGAATCTTTGTAACTGATTATTTTACATTTCTCCTTGTGTTGTTTGTAGGGTACGGTACACCCAATGAATAACCATAGTTTCTATCACCTCTCCTAGAGTGCATAGTCTTCTTGGATCTGGAGTAAGCTTAATCCTTATAACCCACATCTCATACTCACCCAATTTAAGTATGGGAAGCTTTGTAGTAGTACCACTATTTGTAGATTCAAACTCCATGTCTTCTAGATCAAAGTTTCTCAAGGCTCATATTTGGATTAATTGAAGAATTGGTTACGAAGAAGGTTGTTTATTACTTATTTGACGGTGAAGTAGAATTACTTGGGTACGTGTTTTATCATATCTTAAACGGCTTACAACGTTTAGAGATAACTTGTTTGTGCTTAGAAATGATGTGATGAAGACTTGACAAATCTAGCAAAGGTGTGTGATCTACAAACTTATGGTGCTCAATGCTCACATTTGCTATCACTATAAGGAGTTACGTTGTTGTGCTCAGTGTCTCATAAAAGATAAGGATTTTTGTCAAGAGGTTGCGATCTACTTATATTTCACAGATTTATTTATAAGTTTGACGTCACGTGGATAGTACAAGATATAAGACACAAGTTTGGGTTATTCTACTTCAACATCAAGTTCGTTATACTTAGTTTTCTTCATCAGTGATCATTACATAGAGCCTACAAAATTGAAGATTCAAGAAATGGTTAACATATAGGTGGTTTCAAGGGAAGCTTTTTGTTAGAATGTTTAACCATTTACATGTGCATCGAGGTGAGGTTTTTAACTATGCTAGTCATTATTACTACTGCTGAGTAGTGAGTTTTACTATCAAGTTCATTTTTCTATGGTGAATGCTTAATGGTGGGTAATTTGAGGAGTTAGAAGGCTTGGATTAGAAGTGTGATATTGGTTTGTAGTGGTCAAGATCAAAGTTGCTTACATTCATAAGTCCCCTATTGAATTATGACAAAAAGGGGAAGAAGATGTTAACAGGTACAATTGGCAACTTGTAGATCCTTGGTGTGACATGATACAAAGGAAATCTACTTAAGAGAAAGTTTTGTTTCATTCAGGGAGATTGTTGGAAACACGAAAAGTGTCGGTCACTTCCAAGTTGTAACAGGTCTTAGCTCGTAGTTAGTATAATGATTAGATTAGTAATCTAGTCCGGCCCAAGGCCCATGGGAGGCCCAACTTAGCCCATGGCCGGCCTCCATAGGACCTATATAAGTCCCTCTCCTAGCTTGGAGAGGGTTGGTTGTTCCATTTTTCCATATCTCATTTTATACAATTCATCCATTTTCCATCCAATCTCTCTCTAACATCACAACCCACATCTCACTCTTGTTCTTGGTTTGATCTTAAGATTACTAGTATTCTACAATTGGTATCAAGATCCCGGTTAGTGGTGTGTTTAGTTTTTGTGTTTGATTTGTGTTTAAAAACCTTTACAAAGAGCAAAATAGTGATTCAAATTTTTTTGGCTTAAAAACCTTAAAGTTTTCATTTTTATTGTTCCTATAGGGTTAGTAACACTAGTTGTACAAGAATTTTTTGCTATAAAAAAAACAATTAAAAACGTGTTTTTTTTGTTTTGAAAAAATTTGAGTTTGTAATGTTGGAAACCGAACGAAAGATTATCGAGTAGTTGGGATTCGAACGAGTTAGATTCCGAAAAGGAAACCGAACGAGTAAGCCGAACAAGTCAACCGAACTAGCATATTCTAGTTTGAACCGAACGAGTTCCTTCCTAGTGACAACCGAACGAGTTCCTTCCTAGTGACAACCGAACGAGTTCTTTCCTTAGTGATCAATAATCCGAACGAGTTCCTTCCTAGTGACAACCGAACGAGTTCTTTCCTAGTGACAACCGAACAAGCAGGACCGAACGAGTAGGACCGAACTAGGTGCACTTTGACAATCGAACTAGTGATAACCGAACTAGCAGGACCGAACTAGTTGGACCGAACGAGTAGGACCGAACGAGTTTTGTTAAACCGATACTAGCTTGTTTTTGTCATAAACGCGAACTAGTGAAAATAAATTAAGTTTAATCTTAACAAACTCAATTTTTTAAATTATACGGTTATTTCTTTGACTTGTAAAATCCCGTGAAACAAACACTTGTTTTCCCGGTTTTGTCAAGAATTGTAAAATCCCGTGTAGTTTCATTTCAAGACTCAACAATCACGTAACCAAACACAATTTCTTTCTACCACCGATCGATCAATTTGTAATCTTTTTGATACCACAATGACGACTCTTGCTGGTGATAAAATCACTTTTTCTGGAGGAGACAAAACAAAACACCGATGCTTGAAAAACACTTGTTATGATCATGGAAAAAGCAGAATGGAACTTTATATGATGAATAGACACATGGAAGAATGGATTTTGCATCTGTATTGAAAATGACCACTTGTTTGGCCTTCAATCACTGAGGATGGAGTAACAAGGCTTAAGGAATATGTTGAACTGACTAGCTGAAGCCATTCAAGCAGATTGCGACATCAAAGTGTATACATCATTCTCCAATGGACCTACACTGAAATCTATGCTATTGTGAGTCAAATCGTGTGCAAAGGATCTTTGGAGAAGATTAAACGCTAATGCAAGGAACGTCATTAAAAAACAAGAACATGGAGTGCAAGCTGTAGATGAATTCGGATAAGTTCACTTACAAGACGGAGAGACGTTACATGAGTAATACTTGAGGTTCACGTAATTACTCAATGATATGAACCCCTTTTACAAGATGCCATTGGAGCAGTTTCAAGTTAACAACCAAGTTCTTAACACTCTTCTGATGTGGAGCAAATTTGTTATGATGTTAAATTGGTCCAAGACTTGCACACTACCAATGTTGATCGCTTCAATGCTTACATGCAAACAACATGATTATGACATGCAAATGAAGTTCGTTTGATGCATGAACGCAACTACCCGTGATCCTCTTGCTTTAGTTGCATCTCACCAATTAACTCAGCCAGCTTATCAATCTCATCTACACACTCACCCAAAGTTCAATCTCAACTTCACGTTTCACCATATCAGTCTTCACAGTTTGTTACACCTTATCAAACTCAACAATTCACAACCAATCAATCAACACCTCTTTCAATTACTTATCCAATCAAATATGAGTTCAATCCACCGTTCACCCCAAATGTTTATTCTCAACCCAAACCATAAGCACAATTGGAATATGCTCCCACAGCCTATCAACAACAACAACCTGAATTTTCCCAACCAGACTCCAGTCTAGTTATTCCAGTGTTCCAGAAAGGGGATGATCCAATTGATGCAATTAATCTCATGATGTCATTCTTAAATGCTGTTGTAACATCCCGCTATCCTACTACCAACAATCAGCTAAGGACTTCTTTTATTCAAACTCGTCAACAAGCTTACTAATCTATGATGGAAAAAGTAACTGTGAAACCTTTCAGGGAGACAAAAATACTTATGCTGCTGGAACAACGAGAAAATACACACCTGGTGCAAGTGGAAGCAACACGGGGACAAATGGATGGTATTTGTTAACAAATTGCAAAGGGGAGGGTCATTATTGCCAAGTACGTGTACTAAACCCAGCGGAAAAGGGTATGAAACATGGGTTCAACGATCAATGTGTTGCTGGTTCAAGCTTTTCTTTTCACAGCAAGTGGTCAAGCTTTAACAGAGGAAGAAATAGCATTTTTGGCAGATCCAGGACTTCCTGACATTCAAACCTCTCAGACAGTCATCACCCACAATGCTGCTTATCAAGCCGATGATCTGGATGCCTATGACTCTGATTGTGATGAACTCAACTCAGCCAAGATTGCTCTCATGGCCAATCTCTCAAGGAATGGCTCAGATGCACTCACTGAGGTTGTCCAAATCGTCCTCTGGTATTTGGATTCTGGTTGCTCGAAGCACATGACCGGAGATCGCTCTCAGCTCACCAATTTCATCAGTAAATTCTTGGGTACAGTTAAATTCGGAAATGATCAAGTTGCAAAGATAATGGGTTTTGGAGATTATCAGATTGGGAATGTTACTATTTCAAGGGTTTATTACGTTGAAGGACTTGGGCATAATCTATTTTCTGTGGGACAATTCTGTGATTCCAATCTCGAAGTGGCTTTTCGTCAACACACATGCTTCATTCGCAATCTAGAAGGTGTTGATTTACTGACGGGATCTCGAGGGGATAACCTTTATACACTCTCACTTGGGAATATGATGGCATCCTCTCCCATTTGTCTATTGTCAAAGGCGTCTAAAACCAAGTCTTGGTTATGGCATCGTCGTCTATCTCACTTGAACTTTGGTGCTATCAATCATCTTGCGAGACATGGACTTGTACGAGGTCTCCCTAAGCTCAAGTTTGAAAAGGATCACTTATGTTCTGCATGTGCATTAGGCAAAAGTTCAAAGAAACCCCACAAACCCAAATCTGAAGATACCAATCAAGAAAAACTCTATCTGTTGCATATGGATCTATGTGGGCCAATGCGTGTCGCGCGGTGAGTTAAGTCGTTTACCGCGTGTCGCGAGTGTCAATGGAAAGAAGTACATCCTCGTTATTGTCGACGACTACTCTCGATTTACATGGGTAAAATGTTTACGATCAAAAGATGAGGCTCCAGCTTTTATTATCAACTTTTTGAAGATGATCCAAGTACGGCTTAAGGAAACAGTTCGTCGCATCAGAACAGATAATGGAACTGAGTTTGTTAATCAGACATTGCGTGAATATTATGAGAAGGTTGGCATCTCTCATGAAACATCAGTTGCACGCTCTCCACAGCAAAACGGTGTTGTTGAAAGACGAAATCGTACGCTAATTGAAGCAAAGCCCGCCACTATGTTAATTTATGCAAAAAGCTCACTTTATCTCTATGGCCGAAGCGGTAGGTGCACAGCCTTGTTATACCCAAAAATTGTTCCATAATTACGTCGTCGTTCACAGGTAACACCTTTTGAGCTTTTACACGACAAACCTCCTAATAATCTATCGTATCTACATGTGTTTGGAGCACTCTTGTACCCAAACGATAATGATAGTGAGAATTTGGGCAAGTGACAATCCAAGGCTAGATATTGGTATTTCATTGGATATGCACCCAAAGAATGCATTTCGGATTAAAAGACATACAGACGAATAATTGAAACCATTCACGATTCGATTTTGATTGAGTGGACCGCGTTGGATTCTGAAAACTCAGCAGTTCAGGACCAGCACTTCATGGAATGACTCTGTATTGATCAGTTCAGGACTCGTTGCAAATCTCCTTCTTCAACACCATTTGTACAACCTTCGAGAATGACTGGGATTTGTTGTTTCAACAATGTTTGATGAGTCATACTTCCCTCGACTAATTGTTGATTTACAAGCACCAGAAAGTAAGTCATTGCTTATTCCTGAAGCAGTTGCACCTGAACATGATTGTATCAACTGGCTCATGTTGGGAGACAAATTTTAACCAAACGACTAAGTGTCGTTTCTGCTGATAGCACTAAGTCGTTCCTGCTGACAGTTTAAGTAGCATTCCTGCTGATAATGTTCCTGCTGGCAGAACAAGTAGCATTCCTGCTGATTATGTTTCTGCTGGTCATGTTCTCGTTCCTGCTGACAGTGATAGAATCTGCTGATTGTTATTTATAGACGTAATTAATGTAATTAAGGAATTATAGTTATATGTGTTGGGGACAAATATTACAACGCTAAGTTGTCGTTTCTTGTTGTTAGACATAGTCGTTCTGCTGACGTTTTAAATAGCATTCCTGGCTGATTAGTGTTCCTGTGGCAGAACAAGTAGCATTCCTGCTGATTTATGTTTTCTTGCTTGGGTCTGTTCTTGTTCTTGCTGACAATGATTAGTTCTGCTGATTGTTATTTATAGACGTAATTATGTAATTAATGGAATTAGTAGTTATTTTCTAGTATTATCTCATTATTATAGGATGAGTATAAATTAGGAAGTGATTGATATTGATGTATATCTCTTACGAGATTTTAGTTGACTAATTTAGGGTTTCTTCTCTATAAAAGAAACCTTTAGCATTAGGGTTGAACACCGATTGAAAAGGCACAAAATCAATTTATTATCAATAGAAAGATCCATAGAGGATCGTTGTTCATATTGTTGTTCTTCTTTATTGAACTGTTTAGTTTCCGCCTAAACATTTTCTAGAGTCTCTCACGTATGTGCTTGTGCATGAATAAGTACTATACATTCACAAAGGCTTAGAAGATACTATTAGTACAAGATCCTTACTATGTGTATCAGAGCCTGGAGAAGCCTCTGATAAAGAAGAATTACGTAGTACCACATCAAAACTTGTTTTTCTCTAATCTTTAATTATGTAAGAACCATTGCCTTCTATACCACTCAAGCACCCTTTTCGTATCTATCCTAATTCATCTGCTTCACCATCATTCTCTAAGATAATACCTTCATGCCTAATACATCTGGCTTCACCTTCATTCACTCAAGATGATACACCTCTATGCCTGGAACCTCATACAATCCAATGCCGACATTCACTCAACCTGCTGTTACACTCAAACCCATGTATCCGATCTGGTCAGCAGTTGTAGTTACCTAATAATGTCCAGTCACAACAGTTTCAACAGTTCCAAACAGCCACTATCTCTGCCAACAATGCAAAATTTTCCTTATCTAGAGAAGGAAAATTATGAAGATATGGGTCTATGAAGATGGAGTATTGGATACGAAAATGTGATCATAATCTTTGGAGGGATTGTTCAGCAAGGAAACAGCCCAAAGAGGATTGGGAAAAAGATGCAAATAGGAAATATCATTGTTCATCCTCCTGATTCTCTTGATGAACATGTTGTCTGTACAAAAGGGATAATAAGGTGAGAACCTTGTTGCTTCAGGCTCTACTGAAGATCATATGCCGATTTTTCATTATGATGAATGGCAAGGGAATTTGGATGGCAGACCATAAGTCAAGGCTAGGTTTGGTGGTATGAAGAATAGAAGGAGATGGAAGAAGACTATGCTGTAAACAGCAGTTTGCCAGTATTCTTTGTGACAGAAGAAGAAGGCCTTCATAAGGGTTATGACAGATTTCAGAAGATTCTGAGTCAGTTGAATCAAGTGCAGGCAAGGCCAGACAATGATGACATCAACCTGAAGTTTCTAAGAGCCCTTCCTTCTTCGTGGTCGCAAGTTGCTTTGGCATTAAAAACAAGAGGTGGCCTTGAGTCAATTTTTGGGGGGGGAGTTTTGATGACTGTATAACAAACTAAAGGTCACTTGAACTTGATGTCAGAATTGGTCATAGTTTGGTGTGAAAGTTGCTGTGCTCCCAACTCATTCTGCTTTCATTGGAATGCTTGTTCTGGCTCAAAGCCTTACTTATTCTGATCAGCTGCATATTTTTCCATCAGTTTTTCAGACTTTGGTTCGTTTGATTAACGTAATGGAATGTGTTCTGCACTCTTTTGTTGCTGAGAATGAACAAGATCAAGATATGATCTATGAAGACTTTGACCAGGTTGATCAGTTGGAGATGGAAGAGATGGACTTGAAGTGGCAAATGGCTATGCTCTCTTTGAGGATTAACAGGTTTGAGAAGAAGGCAGGTCGAAAGATGAACTACAACAATCAGCAGCCTGCCAGATTTGACAGAAGAAAAGTTAGATGTTACAAATGTCTTCAATTGGGACATTTTGCTAGGGAGTGTAATGTGAAGACAGTTGATGATAAGGCTAGGTACTCTGCTTTTAAGGTCACAGAAGTTAAGACAGACGAACCAAAAGCTTTGGTCTCCGTTGATTCCATGGTAAATTGGTCAGATCATGCAGCAGAAAATACGACTGGTGCAGTTGAGAAGGTATATGGGATGATGGCTGGACTTCATGCTGATAGTGCTGATGCTTCTGATGCTGCTGCTAAGTTTGCTATGATGGGGATTTCTCCTAAGGTACAAAATTGTCCCCTTGGTTGTGATTCTAAGATTAATGATCTTAATCATATGTATAATAATCTTGATAGATTGTATAATGATTGTTACATTAAAGTTCAGGCATATCAGCATGCGGTTAAAAACTATATGAAACTCCAGGAACGTTACTTGATAATAAATTGATTTTGTGTTTTTACAATCTGTGTAGATCCCTAATGCTAAAGGTTTCTTTTATAGAGAAGAAACCCTAAATTGGTCAACAAGAAAACTAAAATTTCGTAAGAGATATACATCAATACCAATCTCTTCCTAATATATCTCATTCCTATATTAATGAGATAACAATAATTCCTTAATTACATTAATTACTCCTATAAGTAATAATCAGCAGATTCTATCTCTGTCAGCAGGAATGTGAACATGACCAGCAGAAACACAATCAGCAGGAACGTTACTTGTACTGCCAGCAGGAACATAATCAGCATGAATGCTACTTAATCTGTCAGCAGGAATGACTTAATGCTATCAGCAGAAACGAATATGTCTAACAGCAGAAACGACACTTAGTCGTTTGTAATTTGTTCCAACAGATACATTTCTTGTGTGGGGAAAAGCATAAACTTTGGGATGTGTTGTTCGCACAAGCTGAATTTGCTTATAATAGTGCGGTTCATAGTTTCACATGATTTGTACCATTTTAGGTTGTGTACAAGACTTCTCTAAGGCATGTGGTGGATTTAGTTGATACCGAGCGAGAAATATATTTAAGCAAATAGGATGGTGGAAGAAGTTTAAGCTACTCACGAGGTTATGCAAGCCAACATCACCGAAGCAAATGCTAAGTATAAAATTGCAGCGGATAAGCATCGTCGGAAGAAGTTATTCCAAGTGGGAGATAAGGAATGGTGTTTCTTCGTAAAGAATATTTTCTGGTTGGGTTTTAAAGCAAGCTACAACCAAAGAAATATAGTTCATACAAAATACTTTGAAAGATTAATGATAATGCTTTTGTTGTGGACTTGCCAAATACTATGAGTATTTCAAAGACTTTTAATGTGTCAAATATATATGAATTTCACTCCGAGGATATGAATGAGGTAAGCACTCGAGGATGAGTTCTTCTAAAGAGAGGGGGAATGATGAGGACATGATTCAAGAGCTAGCAGAGGAATATATGGATTACCTAGAGCATGGGAAGAGTAAGGGTACTATTAGGAGTAATGGTACTGCTAAGCATAAGTAACCTTACTCCTAAACATATTAAGTTACTGGTGTTTGTGTCGTGCCTTCACAAGTAACCCTACTAGTACTGCTAAACATAAGTAACCTTACTCCTAAACATACAGAGGTTGCTAGTGTTTGTGTCGCGACTTTTCTTTTAGTTTCCATATTTTGTTTATTCTAGAATAATTTGGTTAAATTTTTCCCCAAGTTTAGTTTTCCTATAAATATAGGGCTTAGGTATATTGTGTTGGCATTCAATTATTAATAAAATTCATGACTTTTAGGGTTTAATCCTTTTGTGCTTCGACTTAAACCCGAGTTAGGGTTTATAGTACGTTTTCATTCTGCGTCAAAAACATAGGTCTACGAGGCTTCAATATGAAGATTATGATTAGCAAAAAGTACACATATATCAACATGAGTATACTAATGATAACGAGAAGAATCAAACAACATTTCTTTTAGGAAGATCCTAAGTATCGAGCTTCCATTATCATGTTTCATCTCTGGGAAGAACATGTCAAATGAAATACTAAACCTTATACAGGTCTTAATTTACTTATGCCACGTGCAATATATTCTTATATTCCCTACTTGTTTCGAGTCCATGAATGATGAACCACATCAATAGAATTAAGTATACACTATAAAACTCAAAATTATCATTATGATATAAATGCAGCTCGAGTTTTAGACAAAGATAACGACATGTCACGGTTATTAAACATACAAAACATTACATAATTCAAAGAATATCCTCATATTAAACACTAGTCAATGCATATAATACAAGCTGCAATTCCATCTGAGCTACCATTGCTCACCTTCCTGCTTGTTGACCTGTCATGCCATTTATGTGAATGGTCAGTCATAGTTTGGATTAAAACCAAAGCCTGAGTAGGGGTCTTATTCGGAATTGGTCCCTGCGAATCCATTAATTAGTGAGTCATGGTGTCCAACCCCTTGTAGAAGAATTTGACCTTCTGGTAGCTATTAAGATCGTGTGTTGGGCACTTGTATAGCAGGTCATTGTACCTTTACCATGCTTAAATGTCTCATCACCATCTTGTTTGAAGTTGTGGATTTCCTCAAGTTGTTTTGCTGTTTTGGATGGTGGACAATACCTTTGAATGAACACCTTCTTCAGCAAGTCCCAAGTAATGATTTTTCCTGGGGGTAGTCTATCTACCCATCTCTTCGCAGCACCAGTGAGAGTGATCAAGAATACTAGCAACATGACTGCGTCATGTTTAACTCCTGGAATGTTTGTTCCCTGAGAAGGTATCTTCTCTTAATTTCCTCGTAAACTGGCTCTTGATCTTGAAGTTGACATTGCCTCTGATTTCTAGTTTAACCATGCCGGGTGCCTGATTTCTATGAGTCAATACCAAGTACTGCTCCATTGTGACATGAAAATTAGTTTTTAATAATCAAATACAAGAATTCAAACTGTAAACTAATTTTAGCTCCCCGACAGCGGCACCAAAAACTTGAAGTGTATTAATGTTTAAATTAAGATTGAAGTTTTAAATTTTATAAAAAGTGGTTAACTATGGTCTACAATGCACAAACTGGAAAAGAACTCGGCGTAGTGTAGTGCAAGATTGGTAAATCTGAGGTCGTCCCAAGAGATAAGTGTTTTAGTTTATATTTGAATATCTCACAGGTAAAAACGTTTTGAAATTAAATTAACATGATTAAAGCAAATAAAATACGGAATTTAAAATATGAGAATTAATCAGGGAGAAAAACATACTAGCCTTATTACTCCTTTGCTACAGTTAAGATAGTGTTTCCTAGTGCAATGTCTACTTATTTCTTATGGTGGTTCTAATATCAACAAACTCGGATTGGCATCCAAAACCTGTCCTATACACCTTATGATTTTAAATCCCCGTTGATCACAAAGGCAGAGTATCTAGACTATAGTGATTAACCCCAACTATCTAAAGACATGTCTTAATACCAATTATCCCACTTCTCGACTATAAACACTCCAGGAAGAGTTTCTTGAATTTTATAAGTGTCTAGCTTACTACAAGTGGTGATATGAACAATCCCTATATTAAGTACAAGTGCCAAACTATCCTTAGTACCCTGTTAACCCTTAGTTCAATAGATAAGTCTAATATAAAGCCTAACGTGATCTACACTACCCTCAACACTACCAAAACTCAGGGATCATACAACATGCAATAAGGATATCCAATAAGCAAAAATTTAACAAGAAACAAGCATCAAAACAATAGCAAAATCATAACAAAGATAACACTTAAGGTACTTAGCCACTCATACTACAGATGATATAAGAAATAATGAAAGAAATTGATAATTAAATAAACATTATGTTCTTACAAAGTCATTGATGAATGATTAATACAATAAAGTAATAAAAGTGATTTCTCCCTTGGATTAAAGTGATAACTAGATCAAAAATTCTTCCTTGTCTTGAGGAGCCCAGTCATCACCTTGAACCCTTTGTAAATGCTTGATTATGAATGAACAGGATAATGGGCCCCTATTTATAAGTTTTTTGACACAACTAAAGTGTAGTTGAAGGGTATAAACTACTTGTAGTTACTGATGTAACTTTCCTTTAAGGGTCTAAATTAACTACGATGTAGTTGAAAGTGGCCAACTACTCCATAGTTGTGACTAGCCTGTATGCCTTTAATGACTCAATACACTATGTCGTACTGTGCAACGGGCAAACAACGTCGTGAGTATCTTATAGTGCTTGGCATGGTCATTGTTAAAGCTACGTCGTAGTTCGTTGTAAGAAACTACGCGAGTTGTATCTTAAGCACCAACATTTCATTAGTCCCATATTTCTATGACTTTCCATTCCAAGGCCTCGTAATTTCTTGAGAGTAAATATAAAGTGATTAATACATACTTCAGAGTTAAATTTATAACAATTACGAGCATTTCAACAGGGATTTTGATACGAAAAAGTATAAACTATTTGATGTTATCAAGTATTACATATGTGAGTACCATAACCCGTGTCATAAACCCAAGATTTACTAGGAAAAGAATAGAGTTCTACTATACAGATACATGAAGTACTAGCTCCTTGAGATAGTTTATTTTTATTCATCAACTCAACGAGATACTAGGGACAATTCCTTCTCCAATGACCTACCTCACCGCGTTGGTATCATATCGCGTCCTTAGCAGGATTATCCTGCTTTAGTGGAGGGATAATCTTGGGCTTAGGAGCATAAGAAGGTGCATAAGCAAGCTTAGTCTTTCCTTTGCCTTTATTGTTACCCTTAGCAGCCATTTACGATGTCTTGTTTTTGTGATTATTTTTTTTTGCTACACCGCTCGGGACTGCATAAAGAGCAGGTGCAACATCTTTCTTTGGAAGCGTCTGCTCATGAAGCTTAAGTATGGCATGTAATTCATTCATAGTCTACCCCATGTCATGCATATTGTAGTTCTGCCTGAAGCTATCATATTGCTTAGACAGAGAGACCAAAATAAGGATCACTATTTAGTTCAATAACATGGGGTGACCTAGACGCTCCAAATTGTCCATGTAGCTCTTCATATTAAGAACATAAGAGCTTACAGACTGACCCTCTTCATGCTTGCATGCGTGAAAGTCTCTTACAGTTTGAAGAAGTTCATGTTTTACCTGTTGAGAAAACAAAGTTTTCAACTTCTTAAGCATGTCATATGCACCAAGTTGTTCTAGATTTTTTTGAATTTCTGGAACCATGGTCATAAACATGAGGCCAGCAATTTCATTACAAGCCTTGACCCATGTAGTATGAGCAGCAAGAACATCTAGAGGAATTTCTTGCCTAGGAGCAACCGATAGCACAATCTGAAGATTGTGGTACCAGTCAATGAAGTTAGGTCCAGTTAGTTTCTCTTTCTCAAAGAAATCCCCGAAAACCGAATTGTTTACGACGGTGGTAGTCATCTACAATGAAAAAAGTTCAAATGAATAGTATTTTTGATAATTAAAATCTTAAAAGAATTAACTAACCAATTAATTACTAATAAGACGAATGTCCAACTTGACCTCCCATTTATTACAAAAGGTCTGACCAACTTGTAAACAAATAGGGCAAGAGGTAAGCGACGTGCGTTAATTGCATTAAATGCAACTCTTAGTTTTATGAGACTTGTCATGACATTAGTAACATATCGTAATGTCATGATCATGTTTAGTCTCATCTTATGCCTTGGGTCCAAGGTCTGATCAAGTATACCCGATTAAGTCGACCAATGTAAGAACTTGCAAAATTTGACATAGATCTGACCTATAATTTTTTTTGCCTTAGGTTGAAATTATCCTAAGGTCTTACCAAAGAGATAAAACCAATTATAAGTGTTCTTAGATAGGGTGGCATAGACTTAAATTTACACATAGGGTATCACATAAGTTTAATAAAACCATATGTCAAAACGGTGTACAAAGAAGCATGCAAACAACTTTGTAACACAAGTTAAGATAACAAGTTGTTAACCCTTTTATTTTAGGTGCCCTTTTATCACAGAACTTATATATCATAATCTGCATGTGTCAAAAGACATAAATTCTTTAGATAATAAAAGGTCAATCAAAACCCTAGATGATTTTACCAAAACTATGTCCTTGCACAACCTCGCACATATGCGTCATGCCTTGCAAGTCCTAATGTTGTGGTAAATGTCAATGGTAAAATTGCAAAAGTGTTGTAATTTAAATGAATTATAAAATGATATGTTTGTATATCTTGTCATGGGAGCCTTGTAAGACCATGATTATCGAATGTAAGCCAAATCTATGTTAACACATAAGACTTTTGATGAGGTGTCATTTTATACACTTTTTCTAGGTCGCTTAACCCTCAAAATCATGTGTTATGCCCAAAATAGGTACTTAATCGTTCCTTTTTAGGTATTTCTCATTTGGAAGACATTTGGATGAATCACACATGATTTGGGCTCATTTAGAGAAGATACGGACGAGATTACAAAACAACACCAAGACTCTTGAAGATTTGTGCTCACAGAGCCTAGAGACGGCGTTACAAGCCATACACGACGCCATCATAACTCTTCAAGTGACGGCATCACACATTTCAAGACGGTATCAGTCCACACTGACTTAAACGCAGATCTAGAAGATTGTATTTACGACGACGTCACGACTAAAATGCGACGCCGTCGCGTCAATTTTCTTATATATACAAATCAGAATTTAGGGTTTTTAGTGTGTAACTTTAGAATAAAAAGAGGGTACGAACCCTAGTTCATTTAGCAGCTATAGGAGACGATTTTAGGGCCTAAAAACCCTATTGTACTTCTTTTAATTCATGTTTTAATCAAGTAAGGTTTACTTAATCATTCAATATGTCTATGTGTTGTTTGATTTATTATTCTTGCTTTATCTTTAACATGCTTGGCTAAACCTATTATTGTGTTTATTTATGATTGTATGAAACCTAGAATATAGATCTTAGTGGTGTTGCTTCTTGTAATGGATGTGCACGTTAGGCTTTAGAAAACTAGCTTTCTGTCTATAATCGTTGCTGATATGTCTAAGGAAATGTGATTGTGTAGAAAGGATACCATCAGGTAACAGTCTTCATACTACCTTGCCCCCTAATATGGTTGATCTACTTTTAATGTATTTCACATGCACTTAGTAAACTCCTAGGGACTGTGTAATAGTCTTCATACTACCTGGCATGTGCGTTGCTCTAGCGGCATACTAAGTAGACGGCGGGTTCATGTAATTCGTTCATGCTTTAGGAAATAGTTACATAGATCATCACAAGTGTGACAAGGCAACAACACCAGGAGAAGCAATCTAGGGAGTACTACATGATTAAATAGACACAATCTTTTATCTTATTTTTATCACTATTAGTTAGATTATATTTAGTTAATAGCTAAAACCAAACCTCTCTCCAATATATGATATTATCTGCTTTCATAAAATACAAAAATACAAAAAAGAATCTTCCCTCTACCCTTAGAATTCTATTAGACCATGATCAAGCCTTCCTAACCTATTCCTCGAGTGAACGATAAACAACCCCAAGTCTTGCCCATACTACACTACAACGATTAGGTGCACTGCCTAGGGAGTTGTAAAACTTCTCGTGTAGAAGTCCTACGACAACCGTACATCAAGTTTTTAGCACCGCCGCCTGGGGAATAGTTAGGTTTTGATCATAGTTTAGCTTAGTTCTACTTGCTTGAATCCTTTCAAGTGAGAATTTAATTACCGCACATTAGATTTCTTGTAATCTATCTTTTCTTTGTGTTATCTATTTCGTAACCCATTCTCGTTAACCACCATGGGAGACGAGAATCCTATCTGTACTCTAGGAGACTACTCCAAACCTAGCCACGAGGGATATAGGAATACCAATGAGTTCCCGATAGGGAACAATGTGGTACCTCTTCGATCCGACACCATCTGGTTGGTGCAAAACGGATGCTCATTCCACGGACTACGGTTAGAGGATCCAAACCAACACCTCAAGGACTTTCTTAAACTTGTGGACTCACTTGACCTTGACGGTGAAAACAGGGAAAGAACGCGCCTGCATTTATTTTAATTTTCCCTTCGCGATCAAGCTAGCAATTGGCTTGAACGCCTTCCAGCATGATCCATCTCCACATAGGAGGATCTTACTACCCGATTCCTTGCTCAATTCTTTCCACTGGGAAGGACCGCAAAACTTTGCAATGATATCCTGATGTTCCAACAACATCATGGAGAATATCTATCCGAAGCATGGACTCATTTCAAGGACTTACTCCAAAAAGTCCCTCATCATGGCATCGATCTTTGGCTCTAAGTCTAAATTTTTTATGACCATGTAAATCCCGTCACAAGACGAACCATTGACCAATCGGTCGATGGTAAGCTTTGTGACCTCAACCCTGAAGAATCCTGGGCAATATTAGAGGACCTCGCCCTCTATGACAACGAAAGTTGGAATGACCCAAGGGATTTTGCTAAGTCAATCAAGGAAATCCCATTACCTCAAGATGTCCTAAGTACACCCAATCGCCGTCTAATCAAGGTTGAAAATCAGGTCTAACGCTTAATGGAAGCTTATCTTGCTTCAGCATGTCTTACTCATGTTAATAATCACGGCCTCATGTGAAATCTGCAATGGTCCTCACGACACTTATAATTTCATGGAAGGCCCCGAGCAGGCTTGTGTTGACTACGCATCTTCGCATATGAACAAAAAGAGAGGCAGGAGGTTCATCTCGAACCATGAACCAAGAAATTTCAATGATGCCACAAACACCTAGAAGGACAAACCAAATTTTAACTGGGAACGAACTCAAACATTCACAAACCCACAAAATGAATCAATCTCCATTCACTCCTCTAGTTATCAAATAAAGCTTGAGAATGCGTTACCTGATTTTGACTCTAGCCAAGAGAAAAGGTTGTCTTACCTACGAACCTAACTAGGACAACATCAAGACGACATGATTGGAAAGATTAACCTTCTTTGGAAATCTGTCTCTGAAAAACTCAATGACATATCTACCCCTGAAAATGCAGGAAACTCTATGGCCCATAAGAGCATTGCTGCAATCAGTCATGACAAGAAGGAGGAGCTCAGAAATAAAGGAATCAAGAGCCCATCAAAATTGTTTTCCCCAAAATATCTTTCCCCCACATCCATAAAAGAGCTAAACAAAAATCCATCAGCCTTAAAACACGTTCACTACGTTAACTCAATCGTCATTCTCAACAGAGACAGTGATACAAAAGAAGAATACGCCTCTTCCACCAACACACATGAACACGTGCGTAACCAGATATGGTGTTAACCGGTAACCTTCAAATAATTTTCATACGTACTTGATCTTCATTCCATATTTATGGATCTTCATGGTTACGGCGTAACCATAAAGTGTGTTACGTCGTAACTCTATCTATGGTAAGATTTCCTTCCAAATACATGTTTACGACGTAACTAGATATGGTGTTATGCCATAACCTTGTCCTTGATCTTCGTACTTGTTTAAACTATATTGGTGTTACGTCGTAACATTTTTTTCAAATAATTACAATTTAAGTCTTTTTTCCCTTGTTTCTTGTCATTTTCCTGCATTTCACCTGAAAACTACCAAAAATTGTAGAAAATATCTTATTTTGAGTTTAGTGAAACCTTTTGGCAGGTAAATTTAGGGTGTATTTTGCTACTAAAAAGTATTAAATATTTGATGTTATCAAATATCCCCCCATTTGACTTCTGCTTGCCCTTAAGTAGAACCTGTTGGAACATTTCATAAAAAGATTTCTCGAGAATAACTTCAAGAAAGTGGAATCTATAAAACACTTATGCTAAAACATCAAAGACGTCACTGTCGGAAAAAGGGGATAAAGGCATCAACTCTCACTAGTCTAAGTGTTCATTTTCGGGGTGATCGCTCAATTGCACAGTCATAGCATGTATTCTATCATAAGCTTGGAAAGTACATAAATCTGCACCAGTTAGAATTAGGGTCTAAATAATTCTCAAAGGCAACAAGGGTAATATGGTAAAGGGTGATAAAGGGGTTAGGATAGACATGGGATACACATTTAATGGTTGTAAATATAAAAACTCAAAACAAATAGTCTAAAGTATTCTAAGGTTGTCGTAACTAGACACCGTCTATCCATAGGTCCAAGAATCTAAGTCCGAAAATTTGATCTTCAATAATGGGCTACTAGTTTCATTCTTTATAATTATTGAGATGGCTTTGTGCAATAATGGGCTACTAGCTCCATTTTTAATTTGACTTTATTTGCACCATTTTTACATTCTTTAGCACATGGGTGGCTTTTAATTGCACTCTTTATTCTTCATTTACTTTCTTTTAAAACATGCAAATGCTACAGGAGTTTATATCTTTTTATTATTGCCCCTGTAGCATTTGGTATTATACGCACATCCCCCCACTTGAGATGAACAATGTCGAAGTGGTTGATTACAGCGGGGTCTTTTGTTGATCTTAACGATTGGTCTTCCACGAATGCAAAAATTTTCATTTCCCATTACCTCGAACATGGACTTAAGTATCTAGAGATTTCAACATAAAGAAAATAGAGAATATAGGGTAGGTTAAGGCAAAATGGTGTAACAAAACATATAATATTGGGTTGCAACAAGAGATTGGCTAAACAGGATGATCTAGGGGTATCTTGCACTAAAAATGAGTACAACAAAAGGGTTTTTTATCACGGGGGTCGACAAGTCAGTGTAACAAGTCGATAAACATAACACATATGGGCTACTTAGGTTGAATCCTAAATTTTGCCTTCTTGAACCATCTATTCCTGCTAATCAATTAGGTCTCGAAATGATGTACACGCCAAGTTCTAAAGTCTACAATACTACAGACACACTTACAATTTTGGTAGATTTTTGTATAATGGATGAAATTGGAATCATCAGGCTTAACCTCACCAATAAAAATAATGGGTAAATGTGCATTCTGTAAAGATTTAATCTAGTTCAGTAAGAAAAACATGTTAAAATTTTTAAAATTGGCATATTTTTTCAAAGAAAACTAGAAAATCGAAGGCAAATACAGGTCAAGTGGTAATTCTACTCCCATCCCCCTACTTGGTTTGTACAATGTCCCTATTGTACAATAAAGGAAATGAAAAATAAAAAATAAGAGTAGAACTAAAACAAGATACTCCCTTGAGTATTGCTCTAAACTTCAAATGATGGCGGTATGGGATGAATTCCCGTTAAGCACCTCTTGAGCAACCTCGTTCCCTGAAATCACTAAACAAACCTAAAAGCATTAAACGTTCAAAAAGAAATATACAAGAAAACAAACTCACTTTCATAGGAATCACGGTTTCATTTAGCGTATGCAACAAGCCTTTTAAACCACTTGATGGCCTAAGTAGACGAGTGAAGTCTAGTGAGGGTTTCCAGAGAATACGCCCATAATGTTCATTTAAAATATACACGGTTTTGTAAATGTTTCAAACTTATTTTAAGGTTTTACAAGAAGAGGTTACAACGTAACCTATAGAGTTACAGCGTAACCATGTGGTTTAATTAAAAATTTGAAGGACTAGCTACGGCGTAATCGAGGATTAGGTTACGTCGTAGCTTCAGTGATTACAATCATAAGTGTCCCTATTCAGTCGAATAAGCGGGATGTGTATGCGTGTTTTTGTTACCTTTTCTGTACAACTGGTATCCAGTTATTTAGGAATTAATGAGAGTCGGTACTGGGTAGCAAATTACATTCTAGAACTTGTTTTGTGATGCAAACCCGAGACCCAAGCAATAAGTTAATTAGGATTTGCTTGAAAATAAGCCTATCACATAGGATTAACCCCATGTTTAAAACCCTTCATTTGGTTTATATGGTCGCCCATCGGATCATAAACCTATCCCACACCCTTCCATGCTCTCACGATTATGGCAGATTTTTAAACCCAGATAACCTACCGAGACCAACCTTTTTAGACAGTTCTCATAATTGTTCCTGGTTAAGCCAGACTATAAATGAAGAGCATGTCACAACATAGACACCAATTCTGTTAAAACCCAAAAAGCCTTAGCCTTACCTTATATGTACTCACTTTAGTACATTATTGTGTATTAAAAAAAACGCCAAGTTAATTATTGAGTACAATAGATTAAATACGGTCCTGCTAAGAAGTCCTTCTCTCCTCCTCTTGTAAATATAGTTTTGGGACCTTGGTGATTTCATGTAGTATTTATTTAGCGAAAGAAATAGGGAAGAAAGTTAAGTCCATTCTACCTTCCAAATGTTTGCGTAAAATGATATACATCTTAATTTGATCCACGCTTAAATCAGGTCATTAGTTATAGATGTAAATATCAGCAGGTAAGAAAGTGCTCAAGTGTATGGTACATATTATAACCTATGTGATGTATTATGTTATTAAAAAAAAATTGAAAAAGAAAAAAAAGAGATGGATGTTATAGTAGAGTTTGTATATCTTGTCTGAGTACATAGGCTATAGTACCAAACCAATGTGTGTTTCGTGGTAAATAATTAGCTAAACCCTTCCACTTCCAAATTCACACCAAAGCCTCACACATAATGTATCCCGATCCATTTTCGTTTCCATTATATGTTATCCTTAACATCTTACACCTACAAACCCCCAACCTTTAAAAGAACCCTTAGACTGTGATTGATAATACTTGCACCTTAGCGGTAGAGGTTTGAGATCCTTTAACCAAGCTTGATGGTATTTATATAAGCTATGACAAGTAATGAATGTGATTTTCCATTTCCGCACCATATGTGTATAAATCTTTATACACCCCGAGTGAAGAGAAGAATCCCAAACACTTATGGTGAGTGCTAGAATAATAGTTTCTGTGCTTTTAATTCACATCAATACTCGCTAGGTTATGTTGTAGAATATGTTTAAAGATAGGAAAATGACCCCCGCAACTGTAATTGTCTAATAGAAAACACACCACATTTGCTTGAGGATCATAGCTAATCTCAAGTGTATGCGAGTAATTTGATGCGAGTCCGGGTTCATTTTATCACTTTTTTTTGGGGTCGCTTAAAACCCTCCCAAAATCACGTGTTTATGCCCCAAATAAGGTTACTTAATTTGTTCCTTTTTCAGTATTTCTCATATTGATAGACATTTTGGATGAACATGAACATGACTTTGCCTCATTTTATGAGGAGAAGAAACAGACGAAATTACGAACCAACACTCAAGACTCTTGAAGATTTGTGGATGTTCCAAAAAGCCTGAGACGGCGTCAGGAGCCATTACACGATCCGTCCACAACTCAATCCAAGTTAGCGGTATCCCACATTTCAAAAGATGGCACATCAGCCCGACTTGTACCCTCAATGTAGATCTAGAAGATTCGGATTTTAACGATGCGCATCATGTCTAAAACGTCTGATCCCTGTCGTCGCGATCGATTTACTCTTATATCCAACCAATATCCGAATTTTATTGGTCCTTGTAGTGGCGAAAACATATAAGAATAAAAAGAGCAAACGAACCCTATTCGTTTAGCACTCTAGGAGATAATTTTAAGGCCTAAAAAACCCTATTGTACTTCTTCCAATGTCATGTTTTAATCAATTAAGGTTACTCTCATCATTTCAATATGTCTATTTGTTGTTTGATTTAATGTATTGCTTTAATCTTTAAAACAAAGCTGGCTAAACCTATTATTGTGTTTATTTATGATTGTAGAAAAACCTAGAATGTAGATCTTATTGGTGATGCATCTTGTAGATGGATTGTGCATGTTAAGCTTTAGAAAACCAGCTTTCAATCTATTATTGTTTGTTGAAAATATGTCCTAGGGGAAACATGATTTGCATGTGTAGGAAGGATACCATCGGGTAACAGTCTTCATACTACCTTTCCCCTATATAAGGTTGACCACTCTTACAATTATATTCCACATGCCACTTAGTAAACACCTATGGGACGACGTACATAGTCTTCAGAACTACCTTGCATGCGTAGTGTTGCGAGGCTCTCCAAGCGGCAAACTACAAGTTAGAACAGGACGGTTTCGATTTTTCAATTCACCTCATCTAGCTTTCCAGGATACATCTCACTCTACATAGATCAGACAAGTGTAGACAAGGCCACAACACTAGGTCAAAAGAAGGGCAATCTACGGGATAAACACGAGTATTAAATAGACACAATCTTTTATCTTATTATTATCACCATTAGTTAGATTATATTTAGTTAATAGCTAAAACTAAACCTCTTTCTAAAATATGATTTTACCTGCTTTCATAAAATACAAAAATACAAAAAGAATCTTCCCTCAACCCTTAGAATTCTGTTAGACCGTGATCAAGCCTTCGTAATCTATTCCTCGAGTAAACGATAAACAACCCAGAGTCCTGCCCATATTACACTACAACGATTAGGTGCATTGCCTAGGGATGTTGGGATTAAAAGACATCTTAGTGCTATTGAAGTTACTGCTGCTGGTTATAGTTTCTACTGTTGAAGAAGGATGAAGGAAATATTCTAAGTCATTACTACTGCTAGAGTAAAGTTACTACTGCTAGTGTAAAAGATAAGACTGTTAGAATATGACAACTGCTAGTTATAAGTTAGTACTGTTAATGTATATCTTAGTACTACTTATGTGATAAGAATGAGATATTTTAGGAAAAGATATGATATAATAGAAACGTATTGTAAACCCATTAGGGTTCCTTGGTGTATAAAAGGAGACCCTAAGGTATGTAGGTTGATATATCTTTTACATAGTCATTTATAGCTTCAAGATTTTGTAACCCTAACACTATTAAGAGTGTTCGTATTAATATATTGAGGCTGAAAGTTTGGTAAACTGTTTGTCATTGTTCTTAATATTTTATTACTTGTTCTTTTTAGTATCATAGACTAGATTCCGCATAGTCTTTGATATATTCAATCAAAGTTTCTATCATAGTTGTCTTAGATTTATTCAATACAACTAAGCCTTTTACAAGTTAAGCAAGATCTATTCAAGTGGGATCAACATTAGTATTGTTATTCATGTCATTAAAAGTTTCTGGTGTTAAGTATAATTAATACTGCTAGTTATACTTAATACTGCTGAGTTACAATTGTTAGTTATACGTAATACTGCTAGGTATAATTAATACTGTGATAATTGTAAAAATTGTTATGGCTTGTGTTTTCTTGGTTTTTGGACTAACATTTTGCAGGAAAAGCAAATAAGTGTTAGATTGATGATGGAAAAGCTTTTTAGAATAGAATTGGAGTTAATACTTGTGACTCAAAGTTAATGCTGCTAGGCATAACTTACTACTGCTGATTCTAAGTTAATGTTGCTAGGCATACAATTACTACTGCTTAGTTACTACTGCTGGGTTCAAGTTAATGCTGTTGGGGTATTTTCATAAATACTTCAATTAAGGGTTTCAATCGATTCTTTAATCAATTTCACTCTTTCAAATACTCTCTAAACACAAACCCTAACTCATTTTATCATCCATTATCAAAACTCAAGACAAATGGCGAATCTAAAGTTTGTGGATACTCATAACATGGTCGTATTTTTTTAAACCCGCTGAAAGTGATGAGTTTGAACAAATTGTGGATCTTCTGAATGCACACCCTATAAAGTATGCAATCATCGTCAATCCCACTATATATTTCTTGCATCGAGCAATTTTGGTTTACTGTCAAGGCAAAAACTATCAATGAAGAAGTATAGTTACATGCTCTGGTAGATGGCAAGAAGATAATCATCACATAGTTATCTGTTAGAAGAGATCTTAAACTAGAA
>BQNB010050682.1:0-41393 GCA_026074375.1 Tanacetum coccineum
AATAGATATCAACCCAGATAAACTAGATGTTAGTTATGAAGTCGAGTTAGCTGAAAAGTGGTTAGCACTAACACGGTCTTGAGAGGCTGCAATCTAAATTTAGTAAACCATCTTTTCAAAATTGATCTCATGCATATTGAATTTCGTACGTTTGACGTTATCATTGGGATGGATTGGTTAGCCGAGCGTGATTTTGTCATCGTCTATGGTAAGAAAGTTGTTCGTATACCTTATGGGAACAAGACATTGATAGTCGAGGGTGACAAAGGTTCATCCTGACTAAAGGTCATATCTTTTATTAAGGCTCGTAAGTATATCGAGAGAGGATTTTAGATGTTTGTGGCACACAGGACTGCGTAGAAGTCAAAGGAGAAACGCCTAAAAGATGTGCCACTAATTTGTGACTTTCCTGAGGTGTTTCCTGATGATTTTCCGGGACTTCCACCACCTAGGCAAGTAGAGTTTAGAATCGATTTGGTACCCGGGGCTGCACCTGTTGCACGAGCACTGTATCGTCTGGCATCGTCCAAGATGAAGGAACTGTCGGTTCAACAGCAAGAATTGTTAGAGAAAGGATTTATTCGCCCGAGTTTATCACCGTGGGGAGATCCAGTGTTGTTTGTAAAGAAGAAGGATGGATCCTTTCGAATGTGTATTGATTTCCACGAACTAAACAAGCTGACGATCAAGAATCATTATCCTCTTCCGAGAATTGATGATTTGTTTGATCAACTTCAAGGTTTGAGCGTGTACTCGAAAATTGATTTGCAGTCAGGTTATCATCAGCTTTACATTAAAGCGGAGGACATTCCAATTACTCCATTTAGGACTCGGTATGGTCACTTTGAGTTCCAAGTGATGCCCTTTGGACTGACCAATGCGCCTGCTGTGTTTATGGACTTAATGAATCGAGTATGCAAGCCATATCTTGATAAGTTCATGATTGTGTTCATTGATGATATTTTGATCTATTCCAAGGACAAAGAAGAACATGGAGAGCACCTAAATATTATCTTGGAGCTACTTAAGAAGGAGCAACTATATGCCAAGTTTTCAAAGTGTGATTTCTGGCTAGATTCGGTACAATTTCTCAGTCATGTAATTGACAATGAAGGTGTTCATGTTGATCCTGCCAAGATTGAGGCAATAAAGAATTAGGCTGCTCCAACGACACCAACGGAGGTGAGGAAATTTCTTGGATTGGTTAGTTACTATTGAAGGTTTATTGAAGGTTTTTCTCTGATTTCCAAGCCTCTTACTAAGTTGACTCAAAAAGATAAGAAATATGAGTGGGGTAAGAAGAAGAGGAAGCTTTTTAGACATTGAAGCAAAAATTATGTAGTGCACCTATCTTAGCGTTGCTAAAAGGGACGGAAGATTTCATGGTTTATTATGATGCATCACTCAAAGGTTTTGGAGTCGTATTGATGCAACAGGAAAAAGTTATAGCATATACTTCCCGACAATTGAAGGTCCAAGAAGAGAACTACACAACCCATGATTTAGAGTTGGGTGTCGTTGTTTTTGCTCTTAAGTTGTAGAGACATTACTTGTATGGGAAAAAGTGTGTGGTTTTCACTGATCACAAAAGTCTCCAATACATTTTCAATCAGAAAGAGCTTAACATGAGACAACAAAGATGGATTGAGCTTCTGAGCGATTATTATTGTGAAATCTGTTATCATCCGGGAAAAGTGAATGTAGTGGCTAACGCCTTAAGTCGGAAGGAAAGTGTTAGCCTCAAAATATTGAGCCAAACTGGAAGTTCGTTCATTACGTGTACGAGTCTCGGTCATTTAATTAGTTAATGTTGTAATAGTATAATATCGGGAATCGGGCTTGATAGTTAAACTAATATTGTATATGTTTCGGGTTTAATCCCAAGCAAAACCCGAGCCCGAGTCCTAGTTATATATCCCGCGTCACTTAATGTGTCGGGGTATATATATAACTTTTCATCCTAGGAAAAGTTAGTAGTTGTTCATTCTAAAATCTTTTTCCTTTTCCTAAACTCTCTCATCTCTCTCTCTCTCTTCTTTCTCTCTCTACAAAACAACTCACCTCTCTTCTCTTTTCTAGTTCTAATTCGTGTATGTTATATGTTATGAAGTGTTAAAGGGATCCTACAATTGGCATCAGAGCTACGTGTGGATTCGTGGTTGATTCGTGTGGTAAAACAAGCTCAAATTCATCCTTAATTTGGCTTAGAACAACCCACGGCTCAAAATTTTATTTGGGCTTGGTTGTTGGTTAATCTTGCTCTCTACTTGTTCTACACATCAAAAGGTTAGAGTGCTTCAAATTTCGTGTGTTAAACAAGCTCCTAGCTCGAATTATAAGCAAACAAAGTAAGGTGTTCTTCGTGGAGAGTTGCTTCGTATTTTTTGATCCAGGAAGAAACACATGTTATAGGAAGGTTAATCTTCATACACCATCATTGTATTACATGTTTTAGCTTTCTTTCGTGGTTAAAAAACCTAATATGGATTGATTTAAGTGAATTCGAGCAAGTGTTCTTCGTGGAGGTTTGCGTTTTATATTATTTTTCTAGGCAGCGAGTTGACAGGTTAAGGGACAAGATCCTTGATTTAAGGAAAAGAGAAACGGCGGTTTGACTTGGTCAAAGGCGAGTTGCTTATTTTAGATAGAATTATTCGGTGATTTGCTTGTTAACACGGCGGTTTGCCAAGATTAGTGGCGAGTTGCTCTTTATGGTGGCGGTTTGACAGGTTTAAAGGCGAGTTGCTTTTTAAATTGTGCAAAAAATAAAACGTTACCATGGCCAAAAATTGAAAATCCACGGCGAGTTAGTAAAAACAAGGCGGCGAGTTACAAGTACTAAACGGCGAGTTACCAGTATACACGGCGGTTTGCTAAAGTAATTTTGGCAGCGGTTTGAAGAAAAAATTCTAGGCAGCGAGTTGGTTTAGTGTAGGCAGCGAATTGGTCAAAACAAGCGGTTTGAGTCAAAAACTTGGCAGCGGTTTGAATATTATATTGGCGGCGAGTTGTTCAAGTTGGCAGCGGTTTGCTAATTAAAAAACTGGCAGCGATTTGCATGATATTTAGCCGGCGGTTTGATTAGGATTTCAGTGGCGGTTTGGCTTATTTTAAGTGGTGGTTTGGTCATCTCTAGGACGTGATTTGCTATTATTTTAAGTAATATTTCAAAATAGGCAAATTGGACTTTGGACCTTAATTGACACTTAATCAAACCTAATCAAACATCAATATAAACCATAAACAAAGGACTTAAACGATTATTCAATCAACAAATAAACCATTAACTCAAACGATCATTCATTCACGGTTTTCTAGTGATTTTGTAAAATCCGTTAATTCATTTATCGGTTTTAATCATAGACGTGTAAAATCCCGTGAACGTGAATTGCATAAATAACCACAACTTCAATCACATCACATCCACTTAAGATCCAACAAATCTTTCACACTTCATAGTACATATTCATTCATTCATCATGTCTACTCCAGTCAATACATCCTCAACAGATAGTCAAATGCACAACAATATCATGGCAGCTGGTTCAAAAGATCGTCCACCAATGCTTGGACCAGGAAGATATTCATAGTGGAGATCACGTTTTCTACGGTACATTGACACGAAACCAAATGGTGAGGGACTTAGGAAAAGCATACTATCTGGTCCCTACGTGCCATCTACTGTACTAGTTCAAGCTGTTGCTGCAACGGAAGGTAATCCTGCAGTACAACAACATACAACAATTGAAACAATATTGAACATGACTCCAGAGAACAAAGAACACTTTTTGTCTGAAAAAGAAGCAAAATTCTCAGTAAGTACCACAAACATTGACGAAGCTAAGACAGTACACAACATGTCTGAAGAGAACAAATGTAATTTTCAAGTTGGAAAAAGGAGGAAGGCTATTTTCTTGCTTCTAACTGGTATTGGAGATGAAATCTCTCAACTGTTGATGCATGCAACACAGCGAATGAGATGTGGATAGCCATTGAAAGGCTACAACAGGGTGAATCATTGAACGTACAAGATGTAAAGACCAATCTGTTCTGGGAATTTGGGAAGTTTACTTCTCGAGATGGAGAATCAATGGAGTCGTATTACTCACGGTTTTATAAACTGATGAATGAATTGAAAAGGAACAACTTGCAAGTTACCACAATGCAAGTGAATGTTCAATTTCTTCAACAACTTCAACCAGAATGGTCAAGATTTGTGACGGTTGTCAAGCAATCAAAAGAAATAGGACACCTATCTCATATTACACAGATTTTTTTGACATTCTGAAGGAATATCAAAATGAAGTTAATGATTCGTTGTGGGGGTGAGGAGACTGCCAAAGTGGATATCCTTTATGCTTCTTGCGGCTGCTCAACCATACTCAGATAATTACTATCAAGCACCAAAACCTCAAAGAACAAATACAACATCATCTTCCACAAGACCAAGTGCATCTACCAGACACAAAGGCAAAGAGATTGCCAAACCAGTTACACCTCAATTGAGGTCAGTTCTTTCTGAGGAAGGACAGGAATCATGACAAGCTCAGAGGGATAAGGATATGCAAAAGAATTTGGCACTCCTTACAAAGTATTTCAAGAAGCTCTACAAACCTACCAACAACAACCTTTGAACTTCTTCAAACTCCAGGAACAAGACTGAAGATACCACACCAAGGTATAACAACGATAATCAGTCAGGGCAGTTTGGGAATCAAAGGACAATGACAGTTGTTGGGGCTAGGGAAACAGTAGGCAGTCAGGTAGTGCAACAGAATGGGATACAGTGCTTGAAACTGCTAGCGGATTTGCACTATGCAAAGGAATGCTGGAGCCAAGCGGGTGTAAAGACTACACGTTATCACAAGCGGAAAAGATGATGATGTGAAACAAGCTGAACACGGTGTGCCCTGCAAGCTTGCAAGCTGTGGCTAGCGGACACGGATGAAGAGATTGTTATGAACAGGAAATTAAAGCCATTACAGTTTCATGCAAAGATTTTCAGGAGGTCTTACATGAAGAATCAGTTCTAATAATCAGCCATGGAACTGTACAAAACCATGATGAAATATAATTGTTTGCAATGAAAGACGACAATTATGAGCAACCTGAATTCCATTAATATACACATATGTTTTGGAGAAGGATGATCGCATGTCACTCCTGATTCATCAAATATCTGTATAATGTAATCAGGTTGTCCAAAATGCTGCGAATGGGGTTGAATGAGCGCTGTTTGTTTGTTGCGCTTGCAATTTAATTGCAATTTAACTCTTGATTACTGAGGAAAACAAAAATCGATTTTAAAGCAATTAAAGAAGTAAATGCATCATTGAATCAGAACTGATAGTAGTGCAGAACTAACCTTGATGAGGATGGTAGGGTCTTAAGGGAGGCTATAGTTGTCAGGGATAGTTGTCTGATTACATTCCTAGAACAACAGAATGAGTGTGAGAAGTACAAGCTTTAAGACCGGACGATTGATTATGACATTCTTCAAACAAAGTTAAATGAAACTCTAGGACTATTAGCTCGTAAAGACATTGACATAAAAGAAGGTTTAAAAACGAAAGCCTATGAAATTTCATTTGTCAATCAGAAACACGATGAGTTAGTCAAAAAGAGTCTTTTAACTAAGTCACAATTTGAAGGTCAACTCAAAGAGAAAAGTAAGGTAATTTTGGATTTAAAGGTTAAGGTGGGAAAGAGATTTTGACAAATTGATTGATATGGACAAAATTAAGTTTTGAATGAAATTCTTTATAAACGCAATCAAATCTATTCAGACCATTCATATGTTAGCACCAAATGCGCAACATATAATGGTAGATCACCTTTGTAATCCTAAGTACCTTCAAGGATAGCTCAATCTGAAAAAACCATGTTTTGTATGTGATCCCATATGGATACTTTCTGATCCTGCAAACAGATTTTGCCCCAATAGGGAAGATACAACGACTCTGGAAATAGAGTAGATAAAATTGAATAAAGACACAGTGAAAACCATATGAATACACAATCAAAACAGGTCTTTATGAAATTTTTCAAAACCCACCATCCAAATGACCTATCTTGATCAGTGTGGAACGCGCTAAAGAAGTTAGGAAGAAAATGTGGAGAAAAACATTTGTTTTTTTTAGGACTAAAGCCAAACATTGCTTAAAAACGCACATTGCCTCTTTCTACTCGTATCGAAAATCCATTAGTAAAAGTAGACAAGCTTACAACAAAATGACAAACAACTTTAATCATTTTAAAATGATTTGTGAAACAAGCTTGGTCTAATCATACTAGGAGTTATTTTCGTAACCCAACTGCTCATGATATGGAAGTTTTGATAAAATCATTATTGATGCCTCTTTCAATAAAAACTTTAAATGACAGAGTTATTGCTTTTTGTTCATGAACTAAAACGGGAATGCATGAAGACTTTAAGTATGTTGAATCCTTGAAAAAGTGATTGACGAGCTTGAATCTGAAAAGGCTGGACTTTCAAAATATATGATCTACTTCTCGTAAAGAGTGTGTGTTATTAAAGTGTTATATGTTATATTTGCTTCTCTGTTGTTTAAATGCTCATACTGGCTTATACAATGCTTATATCTTCACAATGGTTCAAAGAATGTGAAGGTCTTGCACAAAGTTTTCGAAAACAAATTGAATTTTGGTTAAACAATGAAGTTCTAATAATTTGGTAAAAAGTTATTTCTAATACTGAATTACTTCGATTGCTCTTTGAACTTGCTTTTAAACAATGTAAAGAACAAATGATAAAACAACTCAGTTTGCAAAGGGAAAACGGATCTAATTGTATTTCGAAAAGAACGTGAACAATATCATGAAAACAAGATTTGAAAGCTCAAATGCAAGACAAGAACATAGCAATAAGTGAGTTAAAGAAACTCATTGAGAAATGTATGGAAAAGTGGTGAAACTCGTTTGATAATCCATATGTTGTTAGACAACCAAATGCTCAACGGATTCTAAAAACTATAGTTTTAGGAAAAAACGATCTTTTTCAAATTCTCCTGAAATGAGAAGTTTTCAAACGAAACAGTCGGTTAATAAAACTAATGTGTCGGATGGTTCATCTAAACAAGTCACTCAACAGAATTTGCCTCAGAATAGAAAACAAGCAGAAATACACACGAATACGCTTACACCATGAATGTATAGAATTGGCCACTAGAATATAACACTAAAACAGGAGAACTCTTCAGTTTAACCTCATGACTTCTAGGAATATTAATCCTCACGTGTCTACATCTACATGAGTAAATCACTCTACTAGTGTTAGCAGACCACTGCTTAAGAGCTATCAAGTTAAAGATAAGGTCGTGCCAAACAATAGTCAAGTGAAGTTTACAAAGAAGGAAGTAGAAGACCACCATAGGATTTCTAGTATTTCTAAGAAAACAAAATCTGTAACTGCGTGTAATGACAGTTCAAATTCCAGAACTTTGAATGTGAATGCTGTTTGTGTTGAATGTGGAAAATGTGTGTTTAATTCTAATCATGATGCTTGTGTTTCTAAATACTTGAATGACGTAATGCTTAGAAACTATGAAGCTAAAGTAGTTGCCTATTAGTGTAGTAACAAATAAGAGAAATAGAACTAATCTATTGCAACACCCCTTAAGAAAAACAGTTGCATCATATACCACTATTCAGAAAACCCAAGATTCTTTTATGGAGTTGTATAAGATACAAATAAGGCATGGAAATGGTGGATAGAAAAGAAATGTCCATTAGAATACAAATGGATACAAACGACACCTTCTAGACCTAGTCTTAAATGGAAACCAACGGGTAGTATCTTTAGTAATGTTCGTCTTAGGTGGGTTCCCACAGGAAAGTTATTCAACTCTTGCACGGGCAAGGTTGACAGTGAACCCACACATGGTTTCAATAGTCGATATCCCTAATATTCATGATGGAAAAACAAACTCTGGGTTTAAGTGCAGGTACATCATTCAATGGTCAAAAGAAACAAAGAATTGACTTAAATGCAGATGCACTATACAATGCAAAGCAGGAAAATCTCAGAGTGTGGTTGCTAAAAATGTTGATATCTAAGAAACCAGTGCCAGAATGGTTTCACAAAAGATGAGCTACAAAAAATGACGTTTGAACAACGTAGCTAAAGCCTGTTCTTCATCAAATGACCTTCTGATCATTAATGTTCAGAACTCGGATCAGACCACAGCAATGAACAGTCAAGTTCAAAGCCGGTTCTAAAGTTGTTCCTTAAGCAAACAAGACAGCTACATCACGACAAGAGTTGGAATTACTTATTCCCACCTTCACATAGAATGCTAAGGACAACACAGGTTTATATTTATTTATATATATATATATAATATAACAAAATCAATTTGTTAACTCATTAGATTCACCTTAAGAACACGGATCCGGAGGCTTGGTAAAATGAAAGAGGAATTTATTCATTATAGAGAGAAAAGGGAAATGAGATGGGAAGAGTGTGTGTGTTTGTTGAGAGAAAAGAGGAGAAAAACACACACACACACACACACTTTACAAAAGTGAGCTTCACCCCTCCATGGAAGTATGGAGGGGGTATTTATAGTCCCGGGCTTTACTAGCTAAACTAACCCGACACGACTATAAATGATAAATGTAATTCCAGATAAGTCACCATATTTTAGGGCTAACAATCTTCCCCCAATATGTGGACTTACGGAATTACTTACAATGTTCCTAAAAAGTACAAATAAAACGTAAATTTAGTCGTCCAAAGCGCTTACACAGCTTGAAGTTGTCTTCTGAGTTATCCTTCGTCTTAAAACTTGTATTCCAGCTGGATCTTCATTGTCTTTACTGTTCTTGACCCATTTGTAGTATGCATGTGTGGATTATAACTTCACCCAATCCATGCAGAATGTTTTGAAAAGCTTTCTTCATTAGACTCCTTTTTGGCGAAGTTTTGAATCGGCTTCCCCGAAACCAACATTCGCATAATCTTAAGCAGATTCTAAAAATTTTGATCTCGCTTGAACAATCTTTACATGTCATTAACACGTTGCAACAGCGGAATTTTGTAGAAGTCAAACCACACCAACTATACCACTGCTTCTTGTCATTAGGGCTTGGTGAATATTCGTTCGGGGGTGCATGCGAGAAATCAGCAACTGTTCTTCTCATGTTTGCATAATACTTTACAAACCATACTAAACATTTTTAGGGCTAACAAACTTCCCCCTCTGGAAGTTGATATGGTAACAAAAGTCATTAAGTCCCAGATGTACACATTTTCCCCCATGATGGTTGCGAACTCTCAGAAGCAT
Source organism: Tanacetum coccineum (assembly GCA_026074375.1). Lineage (NCBI taxonomy): Eukaryota > Viridiplantae > Streptophyta > Magnoliopsida > Asterales > Asteraceae > Tanacetum > Tanacetum coccineum. Next base: position 9,306 of record BQNB010050682.1, read on the forward strand.
CATTGTCGTGTACGTCCATATACTCGAGAAGTTCTAGTCAGCACAAATTAAGTTCTTGTATATGAATGTCGTTAAAGAACTTTGAAGATTTTGCTTATACTGTGAAGTATTGTTGTCTTGGAATAGCATAAAAATACCCGTGAGAAGTGCTGATTACATCTCAACCTTTATACTCTCTGGCTAACTTACCAACCTCGTATTCTTTCGGCTATTGCTGTGATCACTTGGTGAAGTTAACTCGATATACCAAACTTGAAACTGAAGTAAAATCCCCTAAATTTGTTACTTAAGCTTGCACTATTGTTGATTGAAGAACGGTGCAGAAGAGAATCTCTAAGTACCTTATACTCCATCAAAAGTATATGAAGTACAACACCTCTTGAATTATCCACAAACGACATCTGCGTATGACACTGGCACTATATTAAAGTTAACTCCTTTAAGTTGCTAGTATTCCAGGTCTTCATCCAACCAACCTTGACCTCTGGAAAATAGATAAACTAAGTCTTAATCAAAACTGTTATCGTTCAAGCAAGTCATTCAATCGATAGAAAATAGAAGAAAAGTCACGATTGATGAATAAGTAGACTCCTTTGTGAAATTCAACTTTAATCGCAAATAAGGGATACCAAACCAACTTCGTGATCACTTGTCATCATTATCCGAGTCTCTAGCCTTTTTGTATTTAAGTGGAATCTTTTTTTTTGGTTATTTTGGGATTAAGTGTTGTGGTTTGTGTGGTAAGTTGTTATGTTGATTGTGGTGATTGTTTTCCTTGTTTTTGATTATAATAATATTCCCAAATTCGGTTCACATGCCAAAGTCGGTCACATGCCCACTGATCATAACGTTTCAGAACTCGGAAAAAGGAGTTTGAACAACGCTAGAGTTTTCAAGCCTCATCTTCATCAAATGACTTCTGTTCATAACCGTTTAAGAACTCGGAAAGAATTCAAGAATACCACAGGGACTAATGAACAGTCAAGTTTAAAGCTAGCTGGTTCCAAAAGTTGTTCCTTAAGCAAACAAGACAGCTACATCACGACAAGAGTTGGAATTACTATTCCACCTTCACACAGCAATGCTGAGGACAACAGGTACATATATATATAAATACAAAATCAATTGTTAACATTAGATTCACCTTAAGAACACGGATCCGGAGGCTTGGTAAAATGAAAGAGGAATTTATTCATTATAGAGAGAAAAAGGGAAATGAGATGGGAAGAGTGTGTGTGTTTGTTGAGAGAAAAGAGGAGAAAAACACACACACACACTTTACAAAAGTGAGCTTCACCCCTCTATGGAAGTATGGAGGGGGTATTTATAGTCCCGGGCTTTACTAGCTAAACTAACCCGACACGACTATAAATGATAAATGTAATTCCAGATAAGTCACCATATTTTAGGGCTAACAATATATCATACACGAATTTGATACACAATATTTTAGGGCTAACAATATTTACCAGTGTAGGATACCGTTAAGCACTTCATAACATATTGATCATACATCGATTTGATTAGGAAAACGAGAAAGTAGTGAGAGTTGTTTTTGTAGAGAGAGAAAGAATAGAGAGAGAGAGATAAGAGAAAATAGGAAAAGGAAAATTATTTTAGAATGAACAACTACTAACTTTTCCTAGGAGGAAAAGTTATATATATACCCCGACACATTAAGTGACGCGCAGGATATTTAACTAGGACTCGGGCTCGGGTTTTGCCTTAGACGTTTTAAACCGAAAACATATACAATATGAGTTTAACTAGTGAGCGATTCCCGATATTATACTATTACACAAACCATTAACTAATTATATGACCGAGGACTGTACACATATTGAACGAAACTTCCTTGTTCGGATCTCAATATTTTGAGGCTTATCGATGGTTTGTTAGACTATCATTAGGCATATTTAGGAAGAGTCATTTAATCAAATTAGAGAATGAATATGAGACTATCACTAGTGGTGCTCAATTCAGGCTAAACACGACCATTTTTATGGGTTATACCACAAACCCAACTTCACTCTTGGAAGCAATTCAATCGTTAGGTCAAATTGATTTCTTAGTTGCAATAGATTCTCCAGTAGTCATTCTTATGTTTTAGCAAAATATATTTCTATATTTGCCTAATGAAGTGTAGCAAGATAGAATTTGTAGTATCTTATCATAGATGGCACTAACAGACTCAACTAACATGCTTTATTTTCAGTTCGACATAATCCTGAATCAAGACGTGTGGAGGTTCTAAGGTTAATGTGAGAGAGCTAGTTGTTGTATTGGTTAAGAGAGAATGAGTCATCTAGGACCTAAGAGTTGCTTAAGAGGACAATGTAATACCTCTATAATAAGAGTGTTTATAGAATGTTTTTTTTTTTTTTTTACCTATTGCATGTCTTTTATGAAAGGTAAATCAACTTAAGGTTATTTACCTCAATTGATTCTTGTTGATAATTTCTGTTTTAGAAATAATGATGATTAACTAATGTTTAGTTACCTGTATGGTTGACATTTTTAAGTGATTTTTGACAAAAGGAAGATGTTTAATTCTAATGCCATAGGGCAGATTTACCTAAACCAAAGATGAATCTAAGACGAAGGATCCATCGATCCGTGGAGGTGCCAAATTTGGCAAGAATCATTTTTCCATTATTTGGGAGATGGTGTTGATATTAGGTTATTAAGAGAAACTTATATATAGTTATAAGGGTTCTCGGTTTGGAGTTTTCGGAAATGAACATCAAGTCTTGCTTATCAAGTTGGAAGTACTTATAAGTTTCCCGATGGAAATTCATAAGTAGTCAATCCTACTTAGAGTGTGTTAAGTTTAGCATGTATAATTTGGCCAGTGCTAATTAACACAACATTTAAACACTTTATGACTCTAATGATTACATCGTATTGCAAGTGTGGAGTTGCAAGTTGATGACCAATCTTTATGGTCTTATAATCGACTTCGTGATTTCATGTAATAACCCGAGGAGGTTATACTTGTAGTCTCGTGTAAAATATTTATGATCCAGTTGATTGATTTTTTGGTGATCTAGTTAAAATTAATATTATCCTTTTCTCGGATTTCAGTTCATATGCCAAATTTGTTTTTAGATTGAATTGTGAGATGTGATTACTTGTGAATAAGATTAATCTTCATTATGTGTAATGGGGTCTTGATGCTGTACGATCACTTATTTAAAGAAAGTGCAATAATGGTTTGTGAAATATGTTCAATTCTTCCTAGTCCTAACCTTAGATGGTTTTAAGTGGTTCTTCATTTGGTGATAAGAAATTTATCTTATTGGTAGAGTAAGAGAAAATAAGTTTAAATGAGAAGAAGAAGTTTGAGTTTTTGGTTGTGCTTTTGAATTGTTTGGCAGAGTTACATATGTTGTGATTTGCTCATGTTTGGACTTTTTGGACTGACGAATTTACCAAGTGATTGCAAGGTAATTTACTTGAATATTTTTGGATTTAAAACATTCAAGTCGTCAATCCTACATCATTATGTTATTTTATGCATATTATTTGCAAATATTTGGAAACGCAAACTATTGGACAAGTTAGACTCAATAGGCATCATATACACAAGTGTGAGTTATGATCCGATGCATATTCTTATCGTCTTGGAAAGGGATGTCGCTATTTTCATATCAATCGAGTGTGATTGAGTATGTAGCTTCAAGATAATATCTCTTGTTATATTTTGATATAATCTTAAAGCTAGACAAATAAAAATCCGATTTCTGTCCATTACTCAAAAAATCTTATCAATAGATTCGATATATAACTTCAATCTTTAGTTTGAATAATGAGTTGTGATATTTATTCGAAATCGTTCTTGACCCTCTCGAAACACTCTTTTAGAGAAACAAATAAAGATTTTCATAGTGTGTTCCTCTTAATCTTAAGACTAGTTGTAAGGTGAGGTTTATGAATAATGACAAGTTAATTTCTTACTTCAAGATTGTCATATATTTTGCTTGTGCGAAAAACTATTTGTTGTTATGTATAATATGCATAGTTTTTGACAATTTATGAGTATATAAATGATTTTTTCATAAGCATTTTTACTACAACATCACATCATTTTGTCAAAATACTATTGTTGGGTAAAAAATAATATAATTATGTCGTGTGTGTGTTAGAAACAATGCATGCCAAGGCAACACCCCCCCCCCCCCTTCCCCCCCCCGCTCACCCACCAAAAAGTTTAAAAAATTACATTTTCTTTTACCTTATTACCATGTCATTATTACAATCTTTATTTTGGTTTAACCAACCCATGTCATACACCGCAAGATGATTGAAAAGATTGAGAAATTTGTTGGAAGAGAGTTGATGTGTTGGAAATATTTTAGTGACGGGTTTTAATATATGATCTTAGGACATTAATTTTTTCCACACACTTGACAAACTATTAAACTCTCATTCCTAAGTGGGTTACTACACTCAAAATGATCTACAAGATGTTTATGTAACACTTGTAAATATAGTGATCTATTCCTATATGCAATGCACAAACAATTTTGGCAATCTTAACGACAAGCAATCTTAGCGGAATTCCTATTAGGCATAATCCGAATAAACTAGTAGTAAACATACAAAATAGTTATAATCGCACATGCTTAGATAAATTTATAATTAGCTCAATTACAAATAGTAATGATTACTTATTAATATCTATTAACCAAGTTGAAACAAAAGTAAACACGCATAATCATCTAGCATACACATAAGGATATTCGTCGTTGTTTTATGTATTAGATATAATGATGTATACTTAGCTTGATTTGATTTGAAAATAAAATAGTTCCTCCCCATTTCAAAAATGAATTAAGATCAATATTTTGAAAGGAAAAATACACTATTTTTCAAAGATATATCAATTAGAAATGCCCGACTCAAAAGAAAATGTAAAATACAAGTTTAACGTTAAAACGAAACTCAAAGTTTTGACCACTATGTAGTATTTTACATTTCTGACTTATTTAAGTTTAGAATGAAGACTTGGAAGTAATTTTAAATGAAAGTAGACTCAATTATCTTTGAAATTGGGGGTAGCACGACTTCTACGGACGTACGGTTAATTTTATATGATTTTTCAAAGTTTGCCAAATTCTGCTAAAACAGACAGACGACCCCCATAAAGGTGATGGATCGCAAATATATTAGGGGGCCGACCGAACATTTAGGGGACCGCCACCAGAGATCCAAAAACACATTTGTTGTATTAAATCATTTGGTAACTTAATGTAGGGACGTAGGACCTCATGAAGTTGTTCCAGCACATAAAACACGTGTTTAGACATCATTTTTACTCCTAGGACTTACAAAGACGTATTTTACACTTCCATGCTTTTTGAGAATATTTTCAGTCAAGCTAGTATACGAGGTATATTTAACAACAAAACTAATTCGAATCGAGCAACAAAACACTTTTCATATTTAATCCCCCTTCATAGGTAATTTGATACATGGATCATACTCTATTTTAAAAACTATTTGTTTTAAAAACTAGAGCGACATGGCTCCTGATACCTATTGTGGAAACTGTAGAGGGGAACGGGTGAATACGTTTTCCTTTAATAACTTTAAATCTTTTGTATCAAATCACTAATAAAGTTTGACACAATATGAGAAATGTTGATTATAGATCTACAATTACTAATACATAATCTAACAATACAACCACACTCACAATATTCACTACAAAGAACTACACAACCATAAGTAAAATTGTAACACCCTCAAATTTACAACGCATCAGAATACAACATTGGGGTGCTACTTCATAATATAAGCTCACGAGTCACGGTAAATGACATTCAATTTTTATTAAAAAGATCAGAGTTACAAGCTCCCAATAACTTTATAAAAACTCATTTCAAAATAATCCACAACATGTTTAAGTTTCTTTAAAAGAAAACATTTTATCATATGTGCAAAGTTCACCAAGTCCACGTCCTTCGATATCCGCATTCCATCCCATCCAAGCTAGCAAACATATACCTGAGATAAACATGCTAAAAAGTCAACAAAAACGTTGAGTGAATTCATAGAGTTTATAAACAATCCTTTTGAACACAACCATAGCAAAACATTTAGTTCATAGAACAATCACAACGATGCTAGAGCTACAAACCGAACCTTAACTGTGCCGAACCCGGAGTGATAACACTCTCAATACTAAATACAATATGTCTTTGTATGCCCTCGTAAGGAACACACTCCGGACAGGTCGTTAGGCCAAAATAGATCTATTATTATTGCATTAGCGTCCACCGGTTAGCGGTGATTGACGGTTCATGAAGGAAGGGCCACAACAATACACTCATAGCAACGTTTACATAATAAAATCACCTGTGTTCGATTTTTTAAAACAAGCATGTATCTCCCTCTTGGGTTTTTAAAACATAAAAATAATTAAATGCGAGGCTATGAACTCACCATGAATAGAGGTGCCAACCGAGAAATCACATAAAGAGAAGGAAGCGACAAGTCAATCCCGTCCTAGATTAATAATGATCCATGTTTTAGAAATTAAGTTTAATAACATGAGTATACTTTTATATATAACACAATACATGATTAACACATATATATATAATCTTACATGTTTAAAAATTTCATGTTGAGAATCCAAAATAACTTAAAAATCTTCTAACTTGCATTATTGGAAATTCGCCAATTTTCCTAGTTACTAAACGTTGCCTAATGAACACCAAATGACTCCACTTATTGTCCATCTCTTATTTCTAAATACCTATGTGTATTGACATCTCATTATAATCGGCGTTAAACTCCTTAATCATCCTAACTATTTTCAAAGAATGATACAATGTACAATGCCCAGTTTTGGTTCTGCAGAAACTATGCAAATGTGAGACAGCAGATGGCCCCTGAGAAAAAATAAAAAAAATCTGGAAAAATTCCAGAAGGTCACACATATCATGGGAAACTTCCAGTTCAAATTTTGTAGAAAAATATGATGTTTTGACCCGTCTGCACAGCCCAATACTACAACTGAATTTCAGGACAGCAAACCCAGTTTTGGCACTTGGGTTTGCAAATGCCTTTTGACTCACCTTAATACCTTGAAATTTGATGAGGCCTGGTTCGTTGGAAAGTACATTCGACGTAGTTATCCATAATGTCCCGCAAACCTATCAATGCTATCGGCATGACCAAGTTATGACCTCCTAAAGTTGGCCTAAAATTCGGATTAAAAACAGGGTATGCAGAATTTTGCCGAAACTTTTCCAAACTTCAAACTAACGCATAGGATTCGTTTTTAGGAGTTACAAGTCGCGCGAATTAGCGCCGCGAAGCTATGGATAAGACCTACGCTAATCCTACGTCGAAACTTGTCCGATCAAAACACAATTTTTCCCACGCTCACCTGAACTTTCTGGTTTAAATTAGTACTTAATAACACCCTTCATTCATCAATCTCTCGCATCAAAAACATATTCAACACTCCTAAACCAACCTAACCATCATCCTCAATATGCTAATTCATTGAATAACCTCAAGAACATATAATACCTATACTAACAAGGATTCTCAACAATGGATTTTCATAACATGTAATTAAATATAGATAATCAAAGTAAAAATTTAAGAAATTTACTCACAAAGTAGCACAATAGATAGTAGAAGATGATCAAACAAAAACCCCTATGGTTTTCTTGAATTTGGCCGCGGCTACCAAGTCTCCAAACACAAAAACCCTAACTTTTTCTTGAACCAACTATATTCAATAATCACTAGAATAATCCCAAGGCCCTTCTCTTCTTAATAATCCATAACATTGGAGATGATTAATTTTTATAAAATTCAATTTTTCTTGAAAATCCTTTGCATGGTGATTTATAAGTTAGAAGGAATGATAAGGGTTAAGTTATGGATGTTTTAGAGTAGGAATGAAGGTGATTTCTAGATGTTTGATTGTTGATGATGGTGGTGCTGTGTTGTTGGCGTCGAACAGGGAGGGTGAGCAGAGAGCAAAAGAGTCGATGTAAACTATGAGTGTGTATATCTGTGTTTTTATCATTCGATGAAAGAAAAATATATATATAAAGGGTATGATTTGGAGTTGGGCCGACGATTATGAGGGGTAGAGAGGGCTTGATGGGATAAATTTTTATACTAACCAAATTATATTAATGAATCCCGGCCTAAAATTTTATTTAACCCGTCACTTTTTAAAAAACGCAAGTTTTGACTCGGTTTAAGTCTAACACAAATAAAAGGTGAAAAGTAATTAAAATAAAATGAATGAATCCTAACGGTTAGAAGACGGCATTCGTGATTTCTCGATTGACATAACGGACTTATTAAAGTATTAAAGCTCGCGAGGGTTTCTAGAATCAGAAATTTTACTAGAAATCGATTAAGAAAGTAATAATAATTATGATTTATTATTAAAATAAGTTTCGAAATATTATCAGTTATGCGATAATTATTTTCACTTGAAAATAAAAGTCAAAAGTCGAGTAAACCCAAAAAGTCAAAGGAAAAAAAATAGTCATTTATAGTTCCGAAAATTTCCAGTTATCACAAAAATGATATACACAACAATCAACGCAATCATGATCACAATGCAAGTATTAAAGTAAAGCAATAAATGTAAAGAAATAAGTAAAGCGAAAGGTAAAATAAAATGCAAACCGGACACGATGATTTATAGTGGTTCGGTCACGAAGCTCCTCTTCGCCCTACTCCACTCCCCGAGTATCCAACTTGAGAGTTACTTCACTAATCAACAAGCTCCCTTTCGGCGGAGAAAACCTTATAACGTTGCTTATATTATTTTCTAACACTAAGCTAGATGTCGAGTTCTTCTTCGGGTAAAACTAAACCCGTTATGTTTTGTGGCCAACATAAAAAATGGTGTGTTTTATGGCCTAAACACATAAACCGCGTCGCTTATAATATTTTTCGACACTAAGCTAAATGTCGAGTCCTAATCTTATCTAGAACCAATCTACCACCCATACTTGTATTTTGAGGATCGAAATACTAACCGACACACCATCAACATTTTCGGATTTATACACTATCCGGATCTACACAACTACACAAGAATGAAAGATATGAACTCAATCTATATGTAACAAAGGTTACAAATGAACTAAACTAGATTACATAACTTCATATCTTGGCAATGACGAAAGTTCTTCTCGTACACTTAAGGAAAGGCGTTAGGAATACGAAAGTATCGGTCACTTCCATAATTATTGTATGTAGGGCTCGTAGTATAATTGATAGAACTTAAGTAAGATAGTAAGGCCCAAGGACCATGGTAAGCCCATCAAGCATACCATGGTCGGCCATAGTCATTGTATTTATACCCCTCTCCATGTCTTAGAGAGGGTTGGTTGTTCACTTTTCTTAATCTAATTTTGTTTATTTTCCTTTCTCTCTCTAGAAGTGTTCATCACATCTTTCTCTCTCTAGTTCTTCATTCTTTTGTGTGCAAGATTAGATAATATAATATTCTATAATTGGTATCAAGAGCTAGGGGGTGATATAGCTTGGTGTTGTCTGCGTTTCTTACTTGTTTTGGTGCATGTGATTTGGTTCGAATATAGACAAAAGATTTCATCTTTTGTGTGTTCAAGAACCATAAAAAATTAGTACTTTCTTGTTTTTCTATCTTGTTATAAGCTTAGTTTAAAAGCATAACTTTGGAAACATCAAAAATCTTCATCTTTTTGAGTATTTTGGTTTAAACTTGTTTGTTGAGTCAAAATCTTGATCCGGAAATTTTGTGTGTTTAAATCCATAAAGTTTGTGTTTTTAAGGTTCTCATAGTGTTAGAATAGCTAGAAGTACAAGTGATTTCAAGTAAAAACATCAAAAATTATGTTTTTAAGTGATTTGAAGTGTTTGAAGACGGCTTTTTATACACACTGTTTGAATCCAACTTTTTATACGTGTTGAATCCAGCAATTTATACGTTTCGTTGAATCCAGCGATTTATACGTGTGAATTTCGGCAATTTATACATTGAGTATTCCAGCGATTTATACGTGTGAATTTCGGCGATTTATACATTGAGTATTCCAGCGATTTATACGTGTAAATTTTGGCGATTTATACATTGAGTATTCCAACGATTTATACGTATTATAAAATCCAGTGATTTATACCACTTGGAAATCCAGCGATTTATACTACTTTGAAAATCCAGCGATTTATACCATTTTTGAAATCCAGTAATTTATACCTGTCTTCAATCCAGCGATTTATACCAGCGATTTATACCAGCGTTTATACAGTTTTTCTGTGATTTCTAAAATCCCGTGAAGTATTTAATTATTTTCTCGGTTTTATCAAGAATTGTAAAATCCCGTATAATCCTAAGTCTCATTCACTTAAAACAAACATCAATTTATCACAACAACCTCTTATCACTGAACGACAAAAGAATACTCTTGCAGAATAAATGATACTCTCTGGTGCTGACAATCGTCCACCTATGTTGGACAAGGACTTGTATGATTCGTGGAAAAGTCGAATGGAACTTTACATGCAAAATAGAGAACATAGGAGAATGATACTTGAATCAATTGAAAATGGTCCACTCATTTGGCCTACTATTGAAGAGAATGGTGTGACCAGAACAAGAAAATATGCTTAATTGTCCGCTGTTGAGAGAATTCAAGCTGATTGTGATATAAAAGCTACCAATATCATTCTTCAAGTTCTACCAACTGATATCTATTCACTTGTGAATCATCACAGAGTTGCAAAAGATTTATGGCAGAGAGTTCAATTACTGATGCAAGGCTCTTCTATAACTAAGCAGGAGAGAGAATGTAAGCTGTATGATGCATTTGATAAGTTTACTTACATTAAGGGGGAAACACTTTACAAGTATTATTTGAGATTCACTCAAGTGATTAATGATATGAACATCTACAACATGAGAATCGAGCAATTTTAAGTTAATACAAAGTTCTTAAATAGTCTTCCACCAGAATGGAGTAAATTTATGACTGATGTCAAGCTCGTGAAGGATCTGCATACAACGAACTTTGACCAGCTTCATGCCAATCTTAAACAACACGAACTCCATGCAAATGAAGTCCGTCTTCTGCGTGAACGCAATCAAGATCCACTTGCATTTGTAGCAAATCAGCAGATGACACCACCTCACTTCAACACTTATCAGTCTTCATACAACAATCCTCAGCTTCAACAACAGTTTCCACCATCTCAGTATGGATCAATTCATCCCAATCAACATTACTCATCTACTTATCCATCACAACCTCAATTCAATCATTCATCCGTTCCACCATCATATCCATATCAGTCTCAAATGAATCATCAAACCTCATCTGTTCCACAAATTGCTTATCAATCACCTCAAGTTACTACACAACCAATGACTGAGTCACCTCTTGTGGACTCAAGTTTTGTTGTTCCTGTATTCTCTCCAGGAGATGATCTAATTGCTTGTCTCAATAAAGCAATGGCTTTTCTAATAGTTGTAGCCTCCTCAAGGTTCTCTTCAACCAACAATCAACTTAGAACTTCCTCTAGTCTAAGAAACCAAGCCACTATTCAAGATGGCAGAGTTACAATGCAACAAGTTCAGGGGAGACAAGGACAAAGTTATTCTGGTACTGGGTATAAGAGTAATGCTACTAGTTCTGGGGGAAACAATGCAAGCGGACAGGCAAAGGTTGTTAAATGCTACAACTATCAAGGTGAAGGACATATGGCTAGGCAATGCACTTAGCCTAAGCGACCAAGGAATGCAGCATGGTATAAAGAGAAAGCAATGTTAGCTGAAGCTCAGGAAGCTGGACAAATTTTGGATGAAGAGCAACTCGCATTTCTTGCAGATCCAGGGGTTCCAGATGGTCAAGCTATTCAGGCAATCATTCCAAACAATGCTGCTTTTCAGACTGAGGATCTTGATACTTATGATTCTGACTGCGATGATATCTCGAATGCAAAAGTGGTTCTCATGGCCAACATTTCCAACTATGGTTCTGACATTATCTTAGAGGTACCTCATTCTAAAACCTATCTTAATGATATGGAAAATCAAGAATGTACAGGCAATGCAAGCTTTTAACAAAAACCCAGCTGTGGATTTTACAGCTAAAAAGTACCCCAAAAAAGAGATAGAAATACATTCCGTATTCCTCAATATTTGCAAGAAACCCCAACAGGAAAATGTTCAGCACAACAAGATCAATGAATTTATGTTGTTATAGAACAAATGATAAATCATGTAAATAATTGGGAAAAGGCTAATAAGGAAAGAATAACGAATCAGTAACCGCTGAGCTAGAGAGATATAAAAAACGAGTCAAAACGTTTAAACAATGTCTTAATATTGATTTAAGTAGTCGTGAAAAAATGATTGATTCTCAAATGGATGATATGATTAAGGAAGAAGCATGGCACAGAAAGAAACAAGTTGACTCACATTGAGCAAAATAATTTCTAAACAAATCAAAGAAAATGAATGTTTTATTTCACAATCACTGTTTATCCAAAGAGAATCCAAAGAAAATGAAGATAGATATAATGTGAAAAACGAAATTGATTTGGAAAAGAAGATAAAGGAACTTGAAAAGATTCTTTTAAAGTGGGTCACTCTGCTCAACTGTGCACATGTTAACTAAGCCAACACGCCTCTATGATAATATACCCAAACAAGCCTAGGTTTATCATAAATCCCGTTTTATCCTGAGGAAAGCTCAGCGGATTAAACCAACTTGTTATTATGGTATTGTTATTCTGAGATAAAAATGTTGCTAGCCGTGATTGATGATGAGGTAAACATTGAATTTGGAGAGAAAAGAGCGATAAAAATATGTCAGAAAAAACAAAGGATCCAGAGGTTAATTAATATAACATTTCTCATAAACCTATTGATTATGAAAAATTAAATAGACTTTACTAAGATTTTGGGAAACGTTTTACTCCACAACAAGAAATGGATGCTGAACAAGCTTTCTGGTTTCGTATATCCAATCCTACCATTGAATCTTCTAATCCACCACCTGTCAAAGTGGAAGTTCCCAGTGAACTACCTAAGGTGAGTTTGGTGAATGCAAGCCTTAAAAAGCTTAAATTCCACCTCGCCCAGTTTGACTCTGTGGTGAAGAAGAGGACAACACCTGATGCTCGTACAGAAGGTGAATGGGGGTTTGAACATACAAAAGCTGTTTTTAACAATGAAATTATTCCATTTCTAAAATCTTTAAAAGACATCTTCAATGTGTTTGATAGAGATCTTCTAAATGAAATAATGGAAGTACAGACAGTTTTTGACCAAATGGACGCTGTTGTTCAACAGTTTTCAGTTGACAAACAATGTTTGGAAATTGCTAAGAAAGAATTATTTTTGGAAAATGATCGACTCTTACAACAAATCATGTCTCAAGATGTTCTTTTAACTGTGATGAATTCTATGTCTTTGCTTGGTGAATCTGTGAATATGGATGGAAAGAGAAAAGAATCTTGTAATCTTGAGGCCGAGCTTTTGAAATCACAAAATGCGTTTAATGATCTTTTGAAAAGATACTCACAACTTGAAAGACATTTGTATTCTCTTTACGTCCGTTCAAAACAACTTATCAAGCCAATTTTCAAAAAGAGAATCTTGGATAAACAAAAAATGCTCTCGGAAATTTCAAATTTTTTGAAAATAATAGATTTGAAAGCTCTCTTTCAAGACAAAGAACAGTACCATTTGTAAGTTGAAGTAAATATAAAATCACTGAGAGAAAGTCTAAAGAAGAGATTCAATTAAGAATATTGAGTTGAGATAGAGACAAAAAATGTCAAACTGGAAATAGTTATGGCAAAATTGCTTTCGAAAAATGAGCGTCTTTGTAATGAAATTAATCATGTTAAACAGGTTTTTAAAGAGCAGTTTGACTCAATAAAAAAAGACAACGTGTTCGTACTAAAGAACAAAGTGACTCTTTAATTGATAAACTGAACTTAAAATCTGCAGAGAATGAGGATTTAAAAGCTCAAATTCAAGATAAGGTTTTTGTGATAACGTCATTGAAAAATGATTTACGAAAAATAAAAGGAAAAGAAATTGTTGATATTGTTGCACAAATACCATTTGCCAACACTATTTTTCCAGGAATGTTTAAGCTAGACATAGAACCTTTGACTCCTAGGTTATTGCAAAATAGGGATGCTCATATAGATTACCTTAAGTACACTCAGGAACAAGCTGATATTCTTCGGAAAATAGTCGAACAAGCTAAAGCAAAACAACCTTTAGATAAAGAGTTAGACTTGGCCTGTAAGCATGCCCAACGAATTCAGGAGTTACTTAACATGTGTTAAAGATACATGCCCTATTCGGTATAATCTTAGAGCAGAAAAAGGTTTGCTGTCACACCCAGCACAAGGTCAAGAAAATAGTGTTTGCTGAACCTCTCACATCCTCAAGCAACATTAAACAGGTAGAGTCATCGAACACATCAGATTCTAACACACATTTTGTTGTCTTCTACAGGATTGAAGTGTTCTACTAGTAAGTAAGGATCAAAGCCTACTGGCAATAAAAAGAAATGATAGGATCCGTGACCATCAAAGTAGGAACCCATGAAAATACGAGTAGAAGCCCAACCTAGGAAAGTTAATAAAAAGAATCGTGTTGTTGAACCTATTTGTGATGTTAAGCATTCACTATTAAATGTGAATTCTGAACCTAATTGTGCTACTTGTAAGAAATCTATGTTTCATAGTGTTCATGATATGTGTCTTCTTGATTTTGTGGAAAATGTGAATAGCCATGCTAAAACTGCTAAGAAACATAAAAAACAAAATATTTGGAAATCTACGGGTCATGTATTCATTGAAGTAGGATTTAAATGGAAACCAACAGGCAGAACTTTCACTATAGTTGGCAATTCATGCCCTTTAACTAGGATCACTTCAGCTAACGTAGTGCCTCCTAAGAAAACCCCGTTCAACTTCTTCCCACTCAGATCGAAAACACAAAAACCAGAGCTTAAATTCTATAGCAGGAAACCCAAAAATGTTAAAAATTTAGGTTCGAGTAAAAAAGCTAAGATTGTAGAATCTAAAAATGCTAACCACTCGGAACCCAATCATACTTGGGGATCCAATGCTACAGATATTCCATCGTCTTCTTCTCTTGTCATAACAGGTTGTCCAGATTGTTCTCTAGTATCTGGCTCTGGATGTTCGAAACACATGACAGGGAACCGCTCTCAGCTCATGAACTTTGTTAGTAAATTTCTGGGTATAGTTAGATTCGGGAACAACAATATAAGCAAGGATAATAGGGTATTATGACTTCAGCTGGAGATGTTACTATTCTCCAAGAGTACAACTTCGTTAGAGGGTTTTGGACATAACTTTTTCTCTGTTGGTCAATTAGCCGACGGCGACTTAAAGTTGCATTTTGGATAAACACTTGCTTTTATTTTCGTAAATTAGAAGGTGTTGATCTATTTATGGAATCCCGTGACTGATAAGTGCTATTACACATATCTTTTACCTCTAAAAACGAGCTTAAATGACCAAAAACAGACAAAAACTGCCAAATATATGTTTGTTTTGCATTTGTATTGTGCAGGAAGTGGATATCAACAAAAAGACAGAAAACCAAGCCAAAATGACAAAACTGAGCATGGAATGGAAAAGACTGTGCAAAATCAAGGCCAAAGTCCAAAAATGCCAAAGTCAGAGTCAATACAGAAGAATCAACAGTCAAACCGGAGCCGGAACTGAAGGAAATACTAATTAGATGCAATCTAACCCAATCTGAGGGCCGGGAAAGCCCAATAGTATAACTATGAAGACTGTGAAGACCAAATGGGCCCTCAATCAATTACAACAGCCCATTTGTGTGCAATTGACAAAGACTGTGAAGACTTTGAAGGCCCAATCCTAGCCCAGTTACAGCCAATCTCAGCCATTGTACACACAAAACCCACCTGAACCTTATTGGGCCTTAAAAAGCCCAATAACATAAGCCTAAACCTTATTGGGCCCAGACACACTCAATTGGGCCCAATACAAGCCCAAGCCCAACAAAAGCCCACAATTCTTTTTATAAAACTTTAGGGGCTAAATTGCCAATTTTAAAAGTTGTTTTATAAAGAAAAATGAAAAAAATAAAACACAAGGGCTGTTTTGCAAATTTCTCAAACTTTCCTTTATTCTTTTATATAAAAACAGCAGGGACCAAATTTGCAATTCCCACAAACCTTCTTTATTTCTGCTGATATAAACTAGAGGGACCATTTTTGCAATTTACCCTAACCTCTTTTAATTCTTTTGTTATAAAACGCGGGGGCCAAACATGTCACTTTCCAAACCCCCTTTATAACTGTTTTTGGGCTTTAAACAAAATGAATATAGAAAGAAAGATGGAGGGCTAGTTTTGCCTCTTCCCCATACTTCTCTTTTAAATCCTGCAACCATAACTGTACTCAACCCGCTTACCCGCCAAAACCCAAACCGCCACCCCCATGGTTTATAGCCAATACCACCCTCCCTAGTACAACCTATCCCAGCCTCCCTCCCATTCCCACCTCCCCATTACCCCTATAAACCTTACCCACTTGGCAAATATTACACAACCCACAGACCCCATCAATGGCTGAGAAATGTGTAAGGCCAATGAAAGGCTAGGATTACCTTGGGGACTTTGTACACTCACAGCAAACACATCCCAAGACCAAGAGAAGGCAGAGGACCTCTATAAAAGAGAAGAGAACAAGCCGAACAACACACACCCTGTTTTTAGTTTAAAATGCTTTAATTAAGTCTTTCTTTTTGCATTATTTGTAATTTAGTTCTTTTTAAAAGTTTATGTTGTAAGTTCTTTAATGTTAATGAAAAGTTAAGAATTTTACTTTGAAAAATTGCAAGTGACCACTGTGTAAATTTAAAGCTTCATATTAGCTCTTTAAACCTGTTAAACTTGTATAAGAATGTGTCAAGATGGTTAAACATTACTTATAATCACCTTTCTCAGCCTTCCCTTAACTAAAAATCAGTAAAAAACGTTTTTTATAAAATTAAAGGGGTGTTTGGTTTAACCTTAAAATGGGTCATATGGGATTTGCCATGGGTTGTAACCACTCAGCCAACTTTGGCTGAGTGTGTGGAGTTTAATAAGCCACTTTGATCAATCTTTTTAGTGTAAAAATAAGTTTTTAAGTCTCTTTGGTATTCTGTCAAAATTTAAATAAGCCAAAGTGAGCTTAAGTGCTCCAGCTGCTTATGCAGCTTAAGCACATTGTTTTTGTGCTTGTTATGAGTGTTACTAGCTCTTTTCAAAACCCCCTTGTTCTGTCTTTTAACCTCACCAAGTGAAAGTCAAAGCACCCATAAGTCATTTCTTTGTAAACCCCCATTTTCAAGCCACAAAATCAGCAACTTTTTCTTAACCCTAATGGCTCAAACTTTGAAAATAAGCTCATTTGCCTCCCTTTTTAATCTGTTTATGGTTGGTTTTGGGTAAAAAGCACCAATGTGCTTATTTCAATAAGCTAAAAAAGCCCTTAAGCTCACTGTGCATTTCCCCTGGTGCTGAGCACCATAATTCAGCCCCACTTTTCTAGCTTATTTAATATTAAGCCCTAGGTTCTTAGTGTTTTTACTTATAGCTTGTAGGTAGTTCTAGTAGGTTTAGCAGCTTATTTAATTTAGATTGCTCATTAGATTAACTTAATATAAGCTCAAAAGTAGGCCTTTTCTGTTTTCTTTTTAAAACTGCCAGCATAGCTTATCTCATTTCCAGCTTATTTTAGGGCTTATTCTAGAAACCTTAGCTTATATTTAGGATTCCCCTCTCCCTATTAACTGTTTCCCATAAGTTTTAGCTTATTTTGTTAGCTTAAATCCCCAAAAGAAAAATAAGCCAAATTCGTAGGGTCTGTTTGGTAGTTTTCTCATAGTTAAGGGGCACCCGTTTCTATTGTAGTGTAAAATTCCAAATATTAGCCCGCCTACCCTGTAGTTTACTTTCTTTCACTTTTTACCCTGTCTTTCTTAGTTAAATAAAAAAGTTAATATTTTTGTTTTTAGTTTTATTAAAAATTAGGTTAAAGTTTTAATTGAATAAATTAGGGTTCAATTGGGTTTTAAAAATTAGGGCTTTTGTTTCTATTAATTTTCTGCACCATTTTAGCATATTAAAACCATTTTTCTATATTTTTCCAGTTAAATTTGTATTTTCTAGCAATTAAAATAGATTTTAGTTATTACTTTTTCTTATAAAAATCATAAAAAATAGAAAAATAGTTGAAAAATTAAAATTCTTTTTGCATTAATTTTCATTTTAAATCTAGTATTTTTGAAAAATAAAAGAAAAATTTTAGTGTTAATTTTTAGAAAAAGTTTATTTTTGTTAATTCATTAAATCTTAGAAAAATCATAAAAAATTCAAAAATTAATAAAAAAATATTTTTCTTTTTTATAAAATTTTCTTTTGTCATTTAGTGTCTAGGAAAAATATAACATTTAGTATAGGTTTAATTTTTTATAAAATTCAGTCTTAGACCCGTTTTACCGAGTGCGTTTTACCGTTTCTTTTCGTTTTACATTCAAACGACCTCCGTTTTAGTTCTAGTTTTCTTTATTTTTCAAATTAACTTAATTAGAATTTAATTTTGATTTTTAATTTAATTTAGCATTTATTTTCTTAATTTTTAGTATTTAGGTTTCCCGATACCTGATTCTGTTCCCCGTATTTTAGTATAGATTTAATTTTAGGATTTCCCTATAACTAATTTTGTTTCCCGTAGTTTTTAAGATCCCCATTTCCTATATCTGTTTCCCGTAGATTAAATTAGGTTTTATTTAATTAATTTTAGTTGTAATTATATCAGTGTTTCCATCATATATTCTCCATCATTCAATTTCTCATCAAACCAGGATTACTTTCAATTGCAGCCTCGTTGGGACATACGACCCGGGAATATCTCTTCCGGAATCTTTTTATAATTGATTCTATCTTGTGTATTTTATCCTTTTGTGGAATTTGACCTTTTGCCTTGGTCAAGGGCATTCGGTCAGGATCTGTATTAGGGTTGCTATATAAGTGTATACTATTTGACGAATCAATGATATGCTTCATGATTTGATCGTGGGGTTAGAAAACAAGCTAAGACATAAAGTGAAGACCATCAGGTGTGACCATGGAACAGAGTTCAAGAATCAACTTATGAATGAGTTTTGTGCCAAGAAAGGAATCAAGAGAGAATATAGCATTGTAAGGACTCTCCTTTTCACTTAGAAGCTTTTTCCGATAGTGACTATGCTGGGGACAACCATGATAGAAGATCAACTTCAGGAGGATGTCAATATCTTGGAAGAAGACTGGTCTCTTGGCAATGCAAGAAACAAACAATTGTGGCTATCTCCTCTACAGAAGCAGAATATGTAGCAGCTGCAAGTTGTTGTGCTCAGGTACTTTGGATGCAAAATCAACTACTTGATTATGGATTTAACTTCATGAACACTGAAATTGTGATGACCGACGGGTCAGCTCGGATGCCGTAACGATTCAAACAATTAGAGGATTGTTCGTTCATGTGCTTTTAGAATAGACAGGGAAACTGGGTTGACTATATATGTCTAGTGGAGTTTGGCCTACAATAACAGTTTGGCATGCGCGAGCATTAAATGCGCTCCTTCGAGATGTTGTATTGTAGGAAATGTCGTTGCTCCTATTTGTTGGTTCAGGTTGTGGGAACGTATTCTTGCAGGGTCCGGAGATGATAAGGTTAACTAATGAAAGGTCGCCGTTGCCAGAAAAGCTTAAGGTAAGCGCCAGGAAACTCGTCAGAAGAGTTAGCTGGACAGGCATCGCAGCAGCATCATTAGAGTTCCAGCCGGGTGAGCATGTTTTCTTGGAATGTATCCACATACACGTGGTGTAGGCGTTTTGGTATTAAGGCAAGTCTTAGTCCTCGTTTTCATAGGACATTTGAAATTCTTGATCGCGTTGCGTGAGGTTTCCTATCGTTTGGCATTACCTCCACTCGCTATCTCAATGTTCACAATGTGTTTCACGTATCATACTCAGAGGTTACAAGTATCATCCTCTTCACGTATATCTTATCCATTCGATCAGGATCCGTAAAGGATTTACTTTCACGGAAGAATGCCTGAGATCTATTCTAGCCGTCAGGTTTGAGTCATTGAGGAACAAGACGATCCCTTTTGTCAAAATTATTTGGAGGAAATCATCCCGAAGCGGGAAGCACTTGGAGACCGAGGAGTTTTACGGAATTATTATCATCATTTTTCTTTGTCCATGATCTGGTTTGTCCTTTTCAGCTTGGTATCAAGTTTTAATTTGAGGACGTAATTATTCTTTTAAGAGGAGAAGAAGTTGTAAAACCCTATAAATCAGAACAATGTGCAAAATTACCATAAATGACCTACCTAATGTCAGGAAATCTAATAAAAGCATGAATAAATTCATAATGTTTATAAAGTATAAAGTAACATCATGTGACAAGTATAAAATTTATATAAGATTAACATTATCTTATATATGCAAGAAAATTAATTCATTTCTTATATGTATGATTTTGACCGAAATATTATATGTTAATTACTTATATTATACATTTAAATATAATAAAATAGGGAAATTATTAATATTTGTAGGCAAATTAAATCTGTTTTATCCCTTAGAAAGAATACTCATAAATCTCGGCATTTTTGTTGTATATCTTTTTAATATACAATTTTCATTTGTAAAAATCTTAAAAAACATTTCCAAAAACCTAAACAATTAAAGTGGCGGCTCAGTAATTTTTCAAGTGCAAGAACAAATATTTTAGGGTCTTGGGGAGTACAAAGGGAGCTAGAAAACTTATTGGTTCTTGGTTTGAAGCTTGATTCGATTTATGGATGTTCTTTTGATTAGAATTACCTAGCCAAACGCATATAATTCATAAAATCATCCATAATTATTCAAGGTATTTTTATAACTCATTTTAAATTATATACATCTGATATGTTCATGAGAAAAATTACCATGCATGTTATTTTGATTTATTAAGCTTAAACATGATCTAAACCCTAAATAATTGCAAGAATTGTATTCGGCTATAAATAAATTTATACTTTCGATTTTATAATTTTTATGACTTGTATATATCATGTATGAACCAGATAAATTGTTAGAAAAATTGTATAAAAAGATTTAGATTCTTATTGTGGAATTTCTAATTCTTGCCAATTTTGAAATTTATATTATTAAGAAATGAAGGAATAATTTGGAAAAGAATTAGGGTTAGGGTTTTTATATTTTTTCCAGGTCCCATACATGCTAATGAATGTATAAAAATTATGAAATTATTGGGGAAAATTCTAATTAGGGTTTTGTGCATTTATTGGTTACCCGATTTGTGTTTTAAAGTAATAAGGGGGGTTTGTAATTTCTGAAACTTTGGGGTCTGATTATGGCATGTTATTTTTAATTGTATAGATTCTGTGAAAAATAAGTAGAAGGGTATAATTGTCATTTGATAATTGTTATGGAGTTTTTCTAAACATGATTAAATTATTATAATATATATATAATTCGAATTGTATTTAAACTGAGGGTCTAAAAGTGTAAATTATGAAAAGTACAAGTTATGATCTGTAATTCAAGTATTAAGTATGAGAATAACAATATTTGTCAATATATAGGGCTTTTGTTACAAAAATGGAATAATTAAAGATTATGTTAATTAAATTAATACTATAAAGACTAATTAGTAAATTATGTAAGATCAAGGATATGGATTGTAAATTACAGAAATAGAAACCTACTAATTATAGAAAAAAATGATATTATAGAAAATGTATTTATAGAAACCTGCTAATTATCAGAAACATTCTATTTATAGAAACTGCTATTTATAGAACATGCTATTTATAGAAACATGATAATTATAGAAACCCGCTATTTATAGAAACCTGCGATTTTATAGAAAACCTGCTTATTTATAGAACCTGTATTTTTAGAAAGTCTATTTTTGGAAGTTTAATGATGGAAACTTATTAAATCAGGAAAGTTATCATTTTGGGAAGTTAATTATGGAAAGTCTAATTATTTTGGATAATTACTATAGTTTAGAAGCTGCTATTTTTGGAAGTATCCCAATATAACAAGAATTACTAATATGAAATAATTAATCATGGAATATGTTAATCATGGGAACATACTAATCAAGGAATCATGCTAAATTAATAGAAAGTTACCTTAAAAATAGAAAGTGACTAAAATAAGAAAGTGTACTTAAAAATAGAAAGTTGCTAAAAATAGAAAGTTGCTAAAAATTGGGAAAGTAAACCTATATCATGAACAAGTAATTATATATGTCTTTTTACATGGTAGATCGCATATTATGCTGGAGTAGCTTACATTTGAATCCAGCGATTTATACGTGTGAATTTCAGCAATTTATACATTGAGTATTCCAGCGATTTATATGTGTGAATTTCGGCGATTTATACATTGAGTATTCCAACGATTTATACGTGTGAATTTTGGCGATTTATACATTGAGTATTCCAGCGATTTATACATATTATAAAATCCAGTGATTTATACAACTTGGGAATCCAGCGATTTATACTACTTTGAAAATCCAGCGATTTATACCATTTTTGAAATCCAGCGATTTATACCTGTCTTCAATCCAGCGATTTATACCAGCGATTTATAAGGTTTTTCTGTGATTTGTAAAGTCCCGTGAAGTATTCAATTATTTTCTCGGTTTTATCAAGAATTGTAAAATCCCGTATAATCCTAAGACTCATTCACTTAAAATAACATCAATTTATCACAACAACCTCTTATCACTGAACGATCAAAAGATTATCTTTTCTCATGAAATTGAAATGGATTCTATTATTCCGCTTGGACAAAGGAATACTCTTGCAGAATATATGATACTCTCTAGTGCTGACAATCGTCCACCTATGTTGGACAAGGACTTGTATGATTCGTGGAAAAGTCAAATGGAACTTTACATGCAAAATAGAGAACATAGGAGAATGATACTTGAATCAATTGAAAATGGTCTACTCATTTAGCCTACTGTTGAAGAGAATGGTGTGACCAGAACAAAAAAATATGCTTAATTGTCCGTTGCTGAGAGAATTCAAGCTGATTGTGATATAAAAGCTACCAATATCATTCTTCAAGGTCTACCAGCTGATATATATTCACTTGTGAATCATCACAGAGTTGCAAAAGATTTATGGGAGAGAGTTCAATTACTAATGCAAGGCACTTCTATAACTAAGCAGGAGAGAGAATGTAAGCTGTATGATGCATTTGATAAGTTTACTTACATTAAGGGGGAAACACTTCACAAGTATTATTTGATATTCACTCAGGTGATTAATGATATGAACATCTACAACATGAGAATCGAGCAATTTCAAGTTAATACAAAGTTCTTAAATAGTCTTCCACCAGAATGGAGTAAATTTATGACTGATGTCAAGCTCGTGAAGGATCTGCATACAACGAACTTTGACCAGCTTCATGCCAATCTTAAACAACACGAACTCCATGCAAATGAAGTCTGTCTTCTGCGTGAACGCAATTAAGATCCACTTGCTTTTGTAGCAAATCAGCAGATGACACCAACACACTTTAACACCTATCAGTTTTCATACAACAATCCTTAACTTCAACAACAGTTTTCACCATCTCAGTTTGGATCAATTCATCCCAATCAACATTACTCATATACTTATCCATCACAACCTCAATTCAATCATTCATCTGGTCCATCATCATATCCATATCAGTCTTAAATGAATCATCAAACCTCATCTGTTCCACAAATTGCTTATCAATCACCTCAAGTTACTACACAACCAATGATTGATTCACCTCTTATGGACTCAGGTTTTGTTGTTCCTGTATTCTCTCCAGGAGATGATCTAATTGCTTGTCTCAACAAGGCAATGGCTTTTCTTATAGCTGTAGCTTCCTCAAGGTTCCCATCAACCAATAATCAACTCAGAACTTCCTCGAATCTAAGAAACCAAGCCACTATTCAAGATGGCAGAGTCACAGTGCAACAAGTACTGGGAGACAAGGTCAAAGTTATTCTGGTACTGGGTATAAGAGTTATGCTACTAGCTCTAGGATAAACAATGCAAGTGGATCGGCAAGGGTTGATAAATGCTACAACTGTCAAGGGGAAGGGCATATGGCTAGACAATGCACTCCGCCGAAGCGACCAAGGAATTCAGCATGGTATAAGGAGAAAGCAATGTTAGCTGAAGCTCAGGAAGCTAGACAAATCTTGGAAGAAAAGCAACTCACATTTCTTGCAGATCCAAGGGTTTAGATGGTTAAGCTGTTCAGACAATTATTCCAAACAATGCTGCTTTTCAGACTGAGGATCTTGATACTTATGATTCTGACTGTGATGATCTCTTGAATGCACAAGCGGTTCTTATGGTCAACATTTCAAACTATGATTCTAATGTTATCTTAGAGGTACCTTATTCTGAAACCTATCTTAATGATATGGAAAATCAAAGTGTGCATGCCATTCAGGATTTTGAACAAACACCAGCTGTGGATTTTTCAGATAATGAGATACATAGTGATAGCAATATTATTCCATACTCTTAATATTTAGAAGAAATACAACAGGAAAATGTTCAATATACTCATTTGCAAGCACAGCAAGATTCAATGATTTTATCTGTGATAGAACAAATGTCAGAACAAATGATTAATCATGTAAATAATTGGGAAAAAGCTAATAAGGAACAAAATAATGAATCACTAACCACTGAGCTAGAGAGATATAAAGAACAAGTATAAACTTTTGAACAACGTCTTAATATTGATTTAACCAGTCTTGAAAAAATGATTGATTCTCATATGGATGATATGACTAGGAGAAGCTTGCACTGAAAGAACAAGTTGACTCACTTGAGCAAAATCTTTCTAAACAAATCAAAGAAAAGGAATGTTTATTGCAAACATTCATAGTTTTCAAAAGTGAATCCAAAGAAAAGGAAGATAAATATATGGAAAACAAAATTGATTTGGAAAAAGAAGATAAAGGAACTTGATAATATTCTTTTTAAAATAGGTCAATCTGCTCAAACAGTCCACATGTTAACTAAGCCACATGCCTTTTATGGTAACGTACACAAACAAGCTATAGGTTATCAAAATCCGTTTTATCTTAGGAAAGCTCAGCGGATTAAGCCAACCTTGTATGATGGTATTGTTATATCTGATAAACATGTTGTTATGCCTGTGATTGATGATGAGGAATCATTGATTTTGGAAGAAAAGAGTCGATAAAAAATGTCTAAAAAAGCAAAGGATCTAGAGATTATTGATAAAAACATTTCTCATAAACCTATTGATTATGAAAAATTAAATAGACTTTCTGAAGATTTTGGGAAATGTTTTACTCCACAACAAGAAATGGATGCTGAACAAGCATTCTGGTTGCGTATATCCAATCCTACCAGTAAACCTTCTGATGCATCTCCTGTTAAAATAGAAGCACCTAAGGAACTTCCTAAGGTTAGCTTGGTGAATGAAAGCCTTAAAAAGCTTAAATTTCACCTTGCCAGATTTGACAATGTGGTGAAGATAAGGACTAAACCTGATGCTCGTACAGAAGGTGAATGGGGGTTTGAACATACAAAAGTTGTTTTTAACAATGAAATTATTCCATTTATAAAATCTTTAAAAGACATCTTCAATGTGTTTGATAAAGATCTTCTAAATGAAATAATGGAAGTACAGACAGTTTTTAACCAAATGGACGCTGTTGTTCAATAGTTTTTAGTAGACAAACAATGTTTGAAAATTGCTAAGAAAGAATTACTTTTGGAAAATGATCGACTCTTGCAACAAATCATGTCTCAAGAAGTTCTTTTAACTGTGATGAATTCTATGTCTTTGTTTGGTGAATCTGTGAATATGGATGGAAAGAGAAAAGAAACTTGTAATCTTGAGGCCGAGCTTTTGAAATCACAAAATGAATTTAATGATCTTTTGAAACGTCACTCACAACTTGAAAAAAATTGTATTTCTCTTGAATGCTCAATACAACTCAGTCAAGAAATTTTTCAAAAACGTGAATCTTGTGATAATCAAAATGCTCTTGAAATTCCAGAATTTTTTGCATATAATGATTTGAAAGCTCAGCTTCAAGACAAAGACAGTACCATTTGTAAGTTGAAGGACATGATAAAATCAATGAGAGAAAAGTCCAAGGATGAGAATGTCAAGTATGATTATTGTGAAATAGAGACCAAAAATGTAGAACTGGAGAATAGTGTGGCAAAATTACTTTTGGAAAACGAGCGTCTTTGTAATGAAATTAATCATGTTAAACAGGTTTTTAAAGAGCAGTTTGACTCAATTAAAAAGACACGTGTTTGTTCTAAAGAACAGAGTGACTCTTTAATTGATAAACTGAACTTAAAATCTGCAGAGAATGAGGATTTAAAAGCTCAAATTCAAGATAAGGTTTTTGTGATAACGTCATTGAAAAACGATTTACGAAAATTAAAAGGAAAAGAGATTGTTGATATTGCTGCACAAATACCATCTGCCAACACTATTGTTCCAGGAATGTTCAAGCTAGATTTAGAACCTTTGGCTCCTAGGTTATTGCAACATAGGGAAGCTCACATAGATTATCTTAAGTACACTCAAGAACAAGCTGATATTCTATGGGGAATAGTTGAACAAGCTAAAGCTGCACAACCTTTAGATAAAGAGTTAGACTTTGCTGTAAGCATGCCCAACGAATTCAGGAACTGCTGTATATATCGAGATACATGCCCTAATGCGATTAATCTTAGTGCTAAAAAGGTTGATGTCACACCCAAAAACAAGGACAAGAAAGTTAGGTTTGCTGAACCTATCACATCCTCAAGCAACAGTAAACAGGTAGAGTCATCAAAAACATCAGATTCTAACACACCTGTGTTGTCTTCTACAAGGTTGAAGTGTTCTACTAGTAAGTGCGGATCAAAGCCTACTGGCAATAAAAAGAATGATAGGATCTCGCGACCATCAAGTAGGAACATAAAGAATAAAGTAGAAGCCAACCTAGGAAAGTTAATAAAAAGAATCGTGTTGCTGAACCTATTTGTGATGATAATGTTAAGCATTCAAAGTTAAATGCGAATTCTGATCTTAATTGTGCTAATTGTATGAAATCTTTGTTTGATGATGTTCATGATAAGTGTCTTCTTAATTTTGTGGAAACTGTAAATAGCCGTGCTAAATCTGCTAAGAAACATAAAAAACAAAATATTTGGAAACCTATGGTCCAATGGAATTTCCTGAAGTAGATTAAGTGGAAACCAGCAGGCAGAACATCTCACTATAGTTGGTAATATAATACCCTTTAACTAGGATCACTTCCAGCTAACGTAGGCAACCTAAGAAAACCACTTCGCACTCAGTTGAAACACAAAACCAGAGCTTAAAGTATTATAGCAGGAAACACCAAAAGTTAAAATGTTGTTAATAACAAATAAACCTAAAAACGTTATTTTATAGTTTTCGACCTCTCAACGTTTTGATAATAACAAAATGTAAAAACGTTTATAATAAAAATAAACGTTTACAAATCTATTAAATGTAAAATTTCATTTTCCTAAATTAGTGATCACTTAAGGTATGGACAAACAAAATAAATAAGCATGATTAGTGATCAAGAAAATATTTTTCTCTTAATCCTCACATTTAATTCTACAAAAGTATTTTTTTCAAAAATACTTTTACAAAATATTTTCTAATTAAAATAAAAAGTTTTATTAAAAACTTAAAATTTGAAATTCAAAATTTCCCCCCAAAACAGAAGCTCTACATCCAGATACAACCTTCCCTCACAAAAAGACAAAAAAAGGTAGCGATCAGGCAGCGACACCCTTATAGGCCTGACGACCCCCTTAATATAATAAGGGGGGGGACCGCCCCTAGAGAGCCGTTGGGATTCCCTGCCTATAAATACTGCTCCATTCCCAACAGAAAAATATTCTTAAGTACACTCAGGAATAGGCTGATATTCTTTGAGGAATAGTCAAACAAGCTAAAGTAGAATAACCTTTAGATAAAGAGTTAGACTTTACCTATAAGCATGCCTAACGAATTCAGGAGTTACTTGTATATGTTCAAGATACATGCCCTAATGCGATTAATCTTAGTGCTAAAAATGTTGTTGTCACACCCAAAAACAAGGTCAAGAAAGTTAGGTTTGCTGAACCTCTCACATCCTCAAGCAACATTAATCAGGTAGAGTCATCGAACACATCAGATTCTAACACACATGTGTTATCTTCTACAGGATTGAAGTGTTCTACTAGTAAGTGTGGATCAAAGCCTACTGGCAATAAAAGGAATGATAGGATCTCGCAAACACCAAGTAGGAACATGAAGAATATAAAGTAGAAGCCCAACCTAAGAAAGTTAATAAAAAGAATTATGTTGTTAAACCAATTCATGATGTTGATGTTAAGCATTCACTGTTAAATGCGAATTTTAAACCTATTTGTGCTACTTGTAAGAAATCTTTATTTGATGGTGTTCATGATATGAGTTTTCTTGAGTTTGTGAAAAATGTGAATAGCCGTGCTAAATCTGCTAAGAAACATAAAAAGAAAATATTTGGAAACCTACGGGTCATGTATTCACTAAAGTAAGATTTAAGTGGAAACCAACAGGCAAAACTTTCACTATAGTTGGTAATTCGTGCCCGTTAACTAGGATTACTTCAGCTAACGTAGTGCCTCCTAAGAAAACCACTTCCCATTCAGTTGAAACATAAAAACCAAAACTTAAACTCTATAGCAGGAAACCCAAAAATGTTAAAAATGTAGGTTCGAGTAAACAATCTAAGATTGTAGAATCTAAGATTGCTAACCACTCGGAACCCAATCATACTTGGGGATCCAATGCTACAGATATTCTATCTTCTTCTTCTCTTGTCATGACAGGTTGTCCAGATTGTTCTCTAGTATCTAGACTCTAGATGTTCAAAATACATGACAAGGAACCTCTCTCAGCTCATGAACTTTGTTAGTAAATTTCTGGGTACAGTTAGATTCGGGAATGACATTATTGTAAGGATTATGGGGTATGGTGACTATCAGCTGGGACATGTTACTATTTCAAGGGTATACTACATCGAGGGGCTTGGACATAACTTGTTTTTGGTTGGTCAATTTTGCAACACGGATCTTGAAGTTGCATTTTAGAAAAACACTTGCTTTATTCGTAATTTAGAAGGTGTTGATCTACTTTATGGATCTCGTGACATAAATTTGTACACAATTTCTCTTGATGACATGCTTAAAACATCTCTGATCTGTCTTCTATCCAAAGCGTCAAAGACTAAGAGATGGTTATGGCATTGTTGTTTATCTCATCTCAACTTCGATAATATTAACAAGCTAGCTAAAGACGGTCTTATACGAGGCATTCCAAGGCTTAAATTTCAGAAAGATCATTTGTGTTCAGCATGTGCATTAGGAAAAAGCAAAAAATCATCCCATCAACCCAAAGCTGAAGACTAACCAAGAGAAACTATATCTTTTGTATATAGATTTGTGTGGCCTAATACGAGTGGAAAGTATTAACGGGAAAAGGTACATCTTAGTGATTGTCGACGATTACTCAAGATTTACTTGGGTCAGATTTTTAAGGACAAAAGATGAAGCTCCTGAGGCCATCATTAAATGCATCAAAAATATACAAGTTCGTTTGAATGCCACTGTCCGTAATGTTCGAACAGATAATGGAACCGAATTTGTCAATCAGACAATTCATGAATTTTATGAAAATGTTGGCATCACGCATCAAACATCTATTGCCCGTACTCCTTAGCAGAACAGCGTTGTTGAAAGGCGAAACCAAACTCTTGTAGAATCTGCCCGTACAATGTTAATATTTTCTAAAGCTCTATTATTTTTATGGGCCGAAGCAATCATTACAGCCTGTTACACCCAAAACCGCCGAGGTAGTTGCTACCGCATGTTACACTTAAAATTGATCCGTTTTTATAAAAACGACTCAGCCAGAGAAGAACTCCATATGAAGCTCTAAATGATAGAAAACCTGATTATCTTACCTTTATGTCTTTTGTGCACTTTGTTATCCAAACAATGAAAGATGAGAATATGGCAAACCTCAAGCTAAACTGATATAGGTATTTTCATCGATATGCTCCAAAGAAGAAAAGCTATACCAACTTTACAATCGACGTACCCAAAAAATTATTGAAACCATCCATGTCAACTTTGATGAGCTGACGGCAATGGCTTCTGAACAAAGCAGTTTAGAACATGCGCTTCATGAAATGACTCCTACAACACCCAGTTCAGGACTCGTTCCCAACCCTCCTCCTTTAGTACCGTTTGTACCACCATCGAGGAAAGAATGGGATCTTATGTTTAAACCAATGTTTGATGAATTCTACTCTCCTCCAGCTAGTGTTGCCTCTCCAGTTCCTGTTGTAGAAGCTCCTGCTTATGTTAAGTCAACCGGTTCACCTTCCTCAACAATAGTTGATCAAGATGCACCTTTTCTAAGTACTTTACAAACCACTTCAAAATCACAATCCCAAGCAATCCCTTTCAGTGCTGAAGAAGAGTCACACGACCTTGAGGTTGCACATATGAGTAACAATCCTTATTTTAACATTCCAATACCAAAAACTGTTAATGCAGAATCCTCATCATCGAATGTTATCTCTACTACTGTGGACAAAAGATCATCCGATACAAAACATAATTGGTAAACTCTTCAGACCTGTGTCCACACGACTCCAACTACATGAACAAGCCCTGTTCTGCTATTATGATGCCTTCTTAACTTTAGTTGAACCAAAGACATACAAAGAAGCATTAACTCATTCATGCTGGATTGAGGCAATGCAAGAAGAGCTAAATGAATTCGAACGTCTTGAAGTTTGGGAACTTGTTCCTCCTCCAAATAAAGTGATGGTTATCACCTTAAAATGGATTTATAAGGTGAAATTGGATGAATTAGGAGGAATCTTGAAAAACAAGGCTAGGTTGGTAGCTCGTAGATACCGTCAGAAAGAGGGAATTAATTTTGAAGTATCCTTTGCTCTCATTGCTAGACTAGAGGCCGTTCGGATATTTCTCGCGTTTGTTGCTCATATGAATATGACCGTATACCAGATGGATGTGAAAACGGCATTCTTAAATGATATCCTACGTAAGGAAGTCTATGTTAGTTAGCCAGATGGATTTGTGGATCCAGACAAGCCTAATCACGTGTACAGACTGAAGATAGCTCTTTATGGGTTGAAACAGGCTCCACGCGCGTGGTATGATCTATTGTCATCGTTTCTGCTATCACAAGGATTCTCCAAAGGCACGGTTGATCCCACATTGTTCATCAGCAGAAAAGGCAAAGATATCCTTCTGGTACAAATCTATGTTGATGATATTATTTTTGCTTCGACTACTACTAAACTATGTGATAAATTTTCTAAGATAATGCGTTCCAAATTCAAGATGTCAATGATGGGCAAAATATCATTTTTTTCTAGGACTACATATTTTACAAAGTCCTAGAGGCATCTTTTTAAACCAATCAAAATATGCTCTAGAATCACTTAAGAAATACGGAATGAAACCTTATGACCTAGTGGATACTCCAATGGTGGATAAATCCAAACTGGATGAAGATACACAAGGGAAAGCTGTTGATCCTATACATTATCGTGGCATAGTTGGCACCCTTATGTATCTAACATCTAGTAGACCAGACCTGGTCTATGCTGTTTGTATGTGTGCTAGGTATCAGGCACGGACTACCAAAAAGCACTTACATGCTATAAAAAGAATCTTTCAAAACCTAAGAGGAACCGTAAATTGGGGTCTATGGTACTCGAAGGATTTTGCTATTGCTCTAATAGCTTTTGAAGATGTTGATCACGCGGGTTGTCAAGATACACGACGTAGTACATCTGGAAGTATGCAACTTGTTGGGAATTATTGAAAACGACTAAGTGTCGTTTCTACTGTTAGAGATGTTCGTTTCTGCTGATGGCATTAAGTGGTTTC